>CM046854.1:43262207-43375947 GCA_025617745.1 Heliocidaris erythrogramma | reverse complement strand
TTTGAACTGAATTAACCAACAACAGCAGCTGATGATAATTTGGTTTTATTACCAGTCCTATTCTGTCTTTGTAGGAATATCCCATTCCTTTTGTCCCCAGCTCTTTTTGTCTCCCTCTCCCTTCCCTCCCCGCTCTCACAGGCTTTCATTTTCTAATCATTATTCTCTTACTCTGTCTTATACAACCGATCTGTAAAATGACTTCACG
Source organism: Heliocidaris erythrogramma (assembly GCA_025617745.1). Taxonomy (NCBI): domain Eukaryota; kingdom Metazoa; phylum Echinodermata; class Echinoidea; order Camarodonta; family Echinometridae; genus Heliocidaris; species Heliocidaris erythrogramma. The sequence continues at coordinate 43,375,739 of CM046854.1, read as the reverse complement.
GAAATGAGGACAAAATAATGATCTCTTATTGTTGTTGTTTTTTCTTCAATATCTACATTTAGTGAGATCGACCACCAACACTATGCAATCCCATTCTTCACATCCATGACAGAATACCAGGGGCAGATCTAGGGGGGGGGGGGGGCGAATAGGCGTGGCTCCCTTTTGAAACCCAACTGTCATACCATAAGTACATCATGAAAAAAATGCCACCTTAATTGTGTACTTTTCCGGCTCTGTGCCCCCACATTTACCAAATCCTGGACCGGCCCCTGGAATAGGAATTGTATTCTATTTGTAACGCCAAAAAGTGACACAGACAAGAAGAACACCATATGCACACATGATGGTTGTGTTACAGGATCTTTTATTGCAGGCTAGCATTTTGCATCTTGCAAAATCATACCCGAACCCTACAACATAAAGATAAATGCACATGATAACACAATGAACAATCTTAAAAAGGAAATACACGTGTAAATACTAGCCGCAATACATTTCGGCTCCTTAACAGTTGACAATCATAACAAAATAAAGTAATTAGTGAACTTTCCTGAATTCAGATATCGTAGGATGTATATAGTTCATACACTAATAAAGGGGGGGGGGGGGTAGATTACATTCTGAAACATTATAATCCTTATACCTAAATGTTGTTGATTAACAATAAATTAATTACCAAATACATGTACAATTTTAATAGCTGTATAACTTACCCCAGCTGGAGTATTCAAGGAGAGAACTCTGCTTTCTTATGTGTCGCTTTCTTAAGAGGTGCTGATAGAATGAGGCAGAGGAGGGGGATTTTCTAATTTGTCCCACTCACCCCTTCTGGACATGAATGAGCTGTGGGGAGTGTATCCTTAGTTACACCTATTCATTACCAAAACAAACAATTGTTGACAAAGGCAAGTGCAAACTGAGATTAGCTAAATGGCGCCCATAACAAAGATTCTTAAAAGCTAATCAATATGCATGTACTTTGTAGGCCTTATGTAAGTGAAAGTCACATGCATGTATCAAATTGTAGAATGCCTTTTTAGGCATACATGATATATTACAAATTTTGATGTGTTTTGTGTCCTTTCTCATATCCTCAATACCCATTGTCACATATTGAACTACAAAGTACAGGAATACGTGGACTTTTCCCAAAATGTAAATAAAACCGAATCGAGCACCATTAGTATGGGAGCCCACGAGACTAACAATGTCGGTCAATTAACCCTCGGAGAAAACTTGTAAAAAGACTCAGCCCGCAAGACAGTCTCGGGGACGGATATGGGGGGGGGATCCCGGCCTGTGCCCCCCCCCCTTGAACAAAAAATTAAATATTGTGCTCCCTTTCTTTTATTGTGCCCCCTTTTAGAACTGGACCCCATAAAATCTGATAACCCCATGGCACAGTATGTGTTAACTAAAAATTAGCAGGCTATCATTGTCTGTACTAGTTGAAAACAAGATGACGTTAGAATGCATCATTGTTAGTGCAACTTTATAATTTCCCCAATTTTTTTTTAATGTTTTGTGGAATTTCAGGTTACTCGAATACGAAAGTAAATTCCTTATACTATTATTATTAGAAAAGGTGTTTTTTAATTGCTGCACAAAATCTAAATCAAAATATAAGCATATTTGGGAAATTAAATTAATAAGTCCAAGATTGCCTCCAAAATGACCGATTTTAACCACATGGGACACGATAGATTCATTAACTAGACACTTTAAAAATATATTGTATGTCGATGGTGCACTAGCTGGGAGCCCCGTTTCCGACTAGGCTTAAATGTGGATTTAGCCCCTCTTGAAATGAAACTCATTTTAACCACATGGGACACGATAGATTCATTAACTAGACACTTTAAAAATATATTGTATCTCGATGGTGCACTAGCTGGGAGCCCCGTTTCCGACTAGGCTTAAATGTGGATTTAGCCCCTCTTGAAATGAAACTCATATCATGATACAAGAGTTTACTTATCAACAAACCCCCCCCCCCCCCCCCCATTAAAAACAACTGAACAAAACAAAACCAAAACCAAAAAAACAACAACAACAACGACAACGACAATAAAACAAATCAAAACAAACAACAAACAACAACAACAAAATGTATACGAAAACATGAAAATAACATACACATGGAAGGTATATATCATACTCAAAATACGCAATGTATGTAAGTAGTGAGCGTTATAACGTATGTATGTACATATACGTACATACACGTACATTATCTACGAGATCGCTCGGTATGTAAAGCTCGCTTTGGATTCAACATATTTTATGTTAATGTTATCAATGTCCTTCTCCTAAGTGAATACTGATGGACTGTGCTCTTGAGCCCAGTGTTATAGGCATGCATGCTATGCATGGGCGTCAATCCGAGTAGAGAATTTATTGTTCATGGGGGGGGGGGGGGACGGCTATTGTGTCGTCCCCCCATGATGAATAGAGTGACGTCACGATTACCGCCCACGATGCTATGTGATGGCTTTCACCCGGGGCTTACCAAAAGAAAATGCAGCCCGCTCTGGCAATTCAATAAAAGAAAAAAAAAAAACCAAAGTTATTGATATGATATATGTATATGAAAAGAACCTACCAATAACTTCCTCTTATATTTGTCCTCTTGGATGACTGAGTAAAATATCTGCCAAGCTGTCATTTGATGATTCAACTCAATGTATGTTTAAAAAAAAGCAAATTTTTTCATTGAATCTGAATATCAAATCAAATGTATTTTTTTCATCCATCCACCAATAATAATAATTAACAATTCTTATATAGCGCATAACACTTTGCGGAGCATGTCTGTTTTATCCATTTTTAAAATATATATCTAAAATGTTCAACTCATATCTTTGTACCATTATGAGATAATACTTGCCTTTTATTTCACTACACTGGTGTCTATAATGATTTTACTATACCATAAAAAGAACATATTCTTTTCTTACTTGCACATTCAGACACTAGTTGAATTCATCGTCTACTTTTATTTTTGTGAAGGTCATAACATTTACAAATGATTTCAGGAAATTTTAACATAAATTATGAATTTTCTCTCCTTTGTTTAACCTCTGCTGCTCGGTTACCAAACACGTGTGCATACATGGGCAAGGTATTGTTAGAATATTATACTAGCCCATTGTTAACCTGCAGCTGTATAAAGAGTCAATATAAATGAAACTCTTTCATTAAAGACCGTTTCATTTGGTACACTGTTACATTCTTAATCATTGACCTGTACCACTTTAGAAATAAAATATCAGAAAAGGGTTTAAATCAAGACATTCTAGCACACGGTATCATCTGCTAACACTTCATGGGGGCTCCCATTTTCTTGATGACATGGAGTTGTACATGAACCATTGGAGACCCTTCCGGTCAGGAAGATATTTTTAATCCACGAGCTAAATTGCTTCTCTTCATTATAAAAAAAGCCCCATATATGATGGAAAATACATAACAGGTGTATACATTTATTTAAAACTTTGAAATTTATAGATTTCTTTTTAAATTCTCCGGTTTTGCTAACTAGAAATAATTTTCTTTGTCTTGCCTGGCAGAGCAGAACATAATTTATACAACGCACATTCTGACCTTTGAAGTCCATTATCTCAAAGCAGGTGAATCCATAGTTTGTCACTATTGACGCTCGGGAAAGTCATTATCCATAAATTTGAATTAATTCGCTCCGTCACGTACGTCATAGTATCAAGAAAATAGATTCATATTTAGTAAAATCGTAATTTTCAAAGAAATATAAAACACATTTTCGTTTTCGGAATATATGTATATATCTGTTAAATATTTTAAATCTCAAATGGAATTTTGTATCAGGAAGAAAGACGACAATTTTGCATTCGGATTAAAAATATCTTTATGTACACATCGAGAAAATGGCAGCCCCCCTGGTATAGCAGACGATAAATCTCGCTGAGAAAATCTTGATTTATACCCATCTCGTATATTTTAATGCAAAACTACGAAGGGCAACAAGAAGGAATAGATTACATCTTTGAATATGAGCACATTTATATTTTGAGGTTAATTCCCTTTAATTTTTGTTTCCTCGTCACTCATGTTTATGGATTGATATCCGGCTGTGCTTCATCACAATCATCAAACGGTATACAGTTCTTATGTTATATCATTTCACATTATACATTACTGTTCATCTGGCTAATAACCCCCCCCCCCCCCCCCCCCGGGAAGCCGGATAACGTCTGTTTTAAAACGGAAGTATATTATCATGTGAGCAGTATCGGCCTTCACAGGAAGTTCACCATTTACATGATTAAGTTGATGTAAGAAATCCGAAAAATGAGAGAAACAGATTAGTGAAAGTTTGAGCTGAACTTGCCGACAGGAAATAAAACAGTTATGGATTTTTGAAGTTGTAATCAGTCAAACGCAAATTGGCAATTCCATGACGTATCGTGAGAGCTCATTCATTTTCATTTTCTTAGTTGTTTATGAATTAATGAATTTGTTTTATACAGGTTTGGTGTAAAACACAATTATGTGCAACGATTATATCTAGGTTGCAAGTATGATTAAATATTTCTTTAGAAGACGGTGGAAATTTATGTTTTTTAGCACAGGGCAAATGAGAGAGGATCTCGCAACCCACTGGGCAATTTGTTACCGATTACCGACATTACCGGATATTACCGGTACTATCACCCCAAAATTTGACTAAGACCAAATATTACCAATATTTCCATGTTATTACCCAAATGATATTACCTGTGTAATAATGAAAGTGTTATAAATTCCTTACTATTTGTTATTTTGAGGATAAGGATAAGATGTAAATGATCCTCCAGGCCCACAGGACCTGTTTCTGATGAGAAAAACAATTGAAAAACGGGGCACCTCGTAACCCAATTTTGAAGTCCAAATATTACTGTTACCACCCTGTTGAAACCGACATTTTACCGACTTACAACAGGGTGATGAGGGGTAATATGGGTAATGTTGAATGGCTTTAATGGGTTATAACATTGCAAACTTGAGTAATAACAGTAATCGTATAGCAATCCCAGCGAAATTTTGAAGTCCCAATATTATCACCCTGATGAAACCGACACTTTACCGAGTTACAACAGGGTGATGAGGGGTAATATGGGTAATGTTGAATGGCTTTAATTCGTTATAACATTGCAAACTTGAGTAATAACAGTAATCTCATAGCAATCCCTGCGAAATTTTCAAGTCAAAATTACTGTTATCACCCTCATGAAACTGACATTTTACCGAGTTACAACAGGGTGATGAGGGGTAATATGGGTAATGTTGAATGGCTTTAATTGGCTATAACATTGCGAACTTGAGTAATAACAGTAATCTCATATCAATCCCAGCGAAATTTTCAAGTCCCCAAAATTACAGTCCTGTTATCACCCTGATGAAACCGACATTTTACCGCGTTACAACAGGGTGATGAGGGGTAATATGGGTAATGTTGAATGGCTTTAATTGGTTATAACATTGCAAACTTGAGTAATAACAGTAATCTTATAGTGTCATGAATATTCATGAACGATCATAAATGACTAAAATTTGTTGACATTTACAGCTAGACTACAATAAACTTTTAAATATTTATGCAATGATTGCACTTTGAACTGTGCTGCAAAATGTATTCACATTAAATATTATGTTGTAGGTCTACACATTCAAACATGTTATTATGTGGAGATATTTTTAGATCCAAAATTAGAAATTTGTAATCTTTAACCATTTTTAACACGCACTATAATATAGTCCCTATATAACAAAGTAGATACTAACTTTTAATATATAAGAGTAGGGTAGGAGTAGGATAGGATTATAGGTGTAGGATTTGATAGGATAGGATATAGATAAAATATAAATATAGATAGTGTTATAGACAATGATATTATAATTTTATACCGGGTAATATTGGGTAAATGCAGTAATAACATGGCAATGCCGGAAATATCGGTTACATCATAACGGGTAATATTGGGTAAATCATGGTAAATGGATTAATATCGGGTGGCAATAACGGGGAAAGATTGGTCTACTATTTCCCCGTTACTACCCACTGGTGTTACCGCGGTAATAACTACGTTATAACTTTATAACTACGTTATTACTTGTTACAACCCGGGTAATATAAGGTAAAATGCCCAGTGGGAATATACGTAACGGAGTTGCCAATTTGTGTTTGTTTGATTATAACTTGATAAATTCATAACTTTCTTATTTCTTAACGGATTTTCCTCAATTTTTTTCTTTTATTTTCTCCTTCTTTTAAAACCATCTTGATATCAGGATAGACTGCCCCAGTAATGTCGGTCATTTACAACCCACATTATAGATAGGCCTGGTGGCAACCACTGAGCAAAAAATATCGAACAGATCATTTAATATGAAATAGTAGGCATATATTTAGGCTAAAGCATCATAGAATCACGAAGCAACCCATTATACTATCTTGTTTGCTAATATTTCAATATTGACTACAGCATAGAGGCACTGCATGCTTCAAATTCACATCTGTGTTTGCTATCACAAACATGCAATATGTGTTGCTGGTACTACTACATGACGTGACTCCATGCTATAGTCAATATTACAATATTAGCTTAATACACAATAGGAGTCACAAGTATATCCTTTATAGACTGGTACGAGTCCAGTTACGAGGAAGGCCTTTCCCATAAAAGCTGTAATGAATTAGCTGTAAAATGATATCTCGAGAACTATAGGTCTGTGAAAGGGCATAAATTACGATAATTCATAATACAATGAAGCTTTCGTTTATTAACCGCCTGTTTCGGTTCCAATAAGATGCGGGTATTTATGACTTCCGTATCTGCATGACCAAAGAGTAGGCTATAAATACGAAGAGTGCTCAGTCCCGAAATAAAGCACGCAAATATATTGTGGTACATGTCGATCGGCTGCGTGTGTGTGTAATTGGGGTTTTACAGACGTGTATATACGTTTATAACTTAAAAATCATAGACCGATCACATTATTAAATGCAGACTACAAGATACTTGCAAAGGTTATGGCAACCCGAATTAAAGATGTTTAAAATGAAATCATCCATTTAGATCAAGTGGGTTATGAAAAACAGATATACTGGAGAAGCAATACGTTTGATAGACGATATGATTTTTCATAGTATTAATTGTGAGCAAGATATTTTTTTAATTGCAGTTGATTTTGAAAAGGCTTTTGACTCTGTTTCCCACAATTTCCTTTTCAAAGTTCTAGAATTATTTGGTTTTGGTCCGTCTTTTCGTTCATGGGTTAAAACAATGTACAATGGAATCAGTAGTTGCGTTATGAATGGAGGTTTCTCGACCGGACATTTTGATATTAAAGATCACAATGCAAGAAAATTCCATCAAAATAAATATTGGCTCAATACTTATTATTGCATAGATGGCATAATTTATAGAAGGTTATCCAAATTCAACGCTTGGAAACATTTGAATTAATGATTATTATCAATTATAAAACGGTAAAATACAGCCCCCGATATAGCAGCTGAAGAGCTCCTTGAACGCTGCTGAGATGTGTGACGACACACGAAGGACCAGTCCTGTATAAGCAGACGATGTCCCATAACATCTTACACATTTTTCAGTGCCTGTTTTGTCATCTCCTCTTCACTTATTTCTCTTACTTGACTAGCGTCAGTCTTAATGTTAGTCTGTTGCCTCACTCTTAACTTCGTGTATGGTATTATTTTGATGAAAAATGCAGCGTTAAAAAAATAAAGGAATCAGTCACTTGTAAACAAAATAAGACGCCATTGTATTTTCAGCTGCTTGCACCGGGGCATGTTCGGCGTTTCACGAGGGAACGAATACAATCTGTGATATTATTCGGAGGGCTTTTCAATTTGAAAATGGGGTTTATTTCATTGATCATTGACCCTTCTCCTGTGTATTTACAATCAAACGGTTTTAGTTATCAGAATCAGTTTCACTTTCCCTTTTAGAATGGTGTAAAATAAGGTCATGTTAAATATACCAAACTCTTTATAATTTGATAAATAATTGCACTGCAATTACGTTCATTCATTATTGGACGTCGTCTGCTTAAGCAGGACCGATCCCTAGTGTGACGACATCAAAATATCGCTATATTTCTGGCGAATCCTCGGATATTCCAGATGCTTAGAAGAGCTTTTATTTATGTTGCTTTTATAATCATCAGATACGCAGTTGACATAAAACTTATACGATTGCCATCTGTAAGCTTCCCAGTTTCTAGTGATACATTAATTGCCATATTTGTGATTTTCTTGCAATGTGATCTTTAAGCGAGGAGTGAGGCAAGGTGACCCACTTTCTCCATAATTGCTAAAAATGAAAGTTCCGTTTTGAGAATAAAAAATCTTTTCCAGGCTTTTTCTGAATTAAGTGGTCTAAAAGTTAATATTGAAAAAAACAAACATCATGACGTTAGGAAAAAGCATAAGGGGTTCACAAACATTTCCTATTGAAAATACATCAATACACATAAATCAATATAATCAAACAAAGAAATCCCAACAAAAGTACATACATAAACCAAAACCAAAAGCACACCCCTACCCCATGAATATTTCCATAATTTGTTATTCTGATCTCATCACAAAAATTTAACATATTCTTCAAAATGCGATTCTTTTCACAAGACTTGTCGAATTTCAAAATCACCAAACTCTACACCTTTGATTATATTATCATTTCTTAAGAAGAACAGATATGGAGAAAGTGGGTCACCTTGCCTCACTCCTCGCTTAATATCAAAATGTCCGGTCGAGAAACTTCCATTCATAACGCAACTACTGATTCCATTGTACATTGTTTTAACCCATTAACGAAAAGACGGAAGAAAAACCAAATAATTCTAGAACTTTGAAAAGGAAATTGTGGGAAACAGAGTCAAAAGCCTTTTCAAAATCAACTGCAATTAAAAAAATATCTTGCTCACAATTAATACTATGAAAAATCATATCGTCTATCAAACGTATTGCTTCTCCAGTATATCTGTTTTTCATAACCCACTTGATCTAAATGAATGATTTCATTTAAAACATCTTTAATTCGGGTTGCCATAACCTTTGCAAGTATCTTGTAGTCTGCATAAAATAATGTGATCATTATATGACTCATTCATTCGTTTACAAAAAGAGCACTGGTCATTTTCAACAAAGCCAAATCTTAACAGATGTTCCTTTGTATAAATTGCTCCGTGGAGTAATTTGTACTGAAATTCCTTAACTTTTAATAAAAGTGTTGTGATTCTGGGTCTTACAAAAATGTCTTTTATTTCCTTTTTTGAAAACTCAAAATTATTTTGACCATCCCGAATTCGTAAAGTGTATGAATGTTGCAAAGCTGTAATTAAATTATCGTACACCTTTCTAGATGATACATCTCTCAGAAGGATCATATTTCCAAATATCTTTAAGGTAATGTTGTAGTCTGGAACATCTACTGAGTGGCACTTGTCTGACCCCCGTCATACTTTCCGCTCTCTAAAATTATATTACATATTTCCCAAATATTAGCTATATTTTCACTACACAGACCTAAATTCTGAAAGTATGCCAGTGGTCTGATTTGATTCTTATCGAAAATGTGATTAACTAAATAGATATCTTTCTTATACAATTTTATTATTCATTTCCAACAGACAATAGAAGACAGTCATGACTTAGTTTACATTCAGTACTATATATAATACATGTATATGTATATAAAAACAAAGTGAACAAAAATAGATTTTCAATAGTAATTAGCAAAGGTACTCTTTAAAAAAAATAGTGACTGGAAACTACCTGTGGAAATAGGGGGATTCGCTAAAAAGCAAGGCTTGTATATTGCGAACCCCCCTCCCCACCCGACCCCCCCCCCCCGGGAAAAAAGGAAAAACTTGTAATTTGCCTACGAAGATTAACACAAGAGAAAAGGAACAATAACAAGGAACAAACGCAAAAGCAAGACAGAGACAGGACAGGGACAAAAAACAGAACATGGACAAAAGGAGACAAAAAAGATGCTGAAAAGGAGGAACTGGCACGAAGTCAATAAAAAAATATGAAAAATCGACAAAGCTAGAAAACAGGACGAATCACTGCCGAAAAGAAAAGGTAACACAGATCGTAAAGCCGGTTGAGGGAGCGAGATTAGCTGTGAAGACCTCTATAATTTTTAAGTAGAAATGTTTTTAATTTTCTTTTAAAAGTATCTAAAGACGGACTATTTTTAATTTCATTGCTGAGAGAGTTCCAAAATCTAGGACCGTCATACAAAAAAGTGTTCTTTGCGAAAAGTGTTCTAAAACGTGGTAAGTGGAATTCGTTAGATTGTCTTGTTGGGTAATTATGAATTGATCGATTGAGAGGAAACATAGTATCAAATACACCACGAAGTGTATTATTCTCAAATTTGTACATACATTGCCCTGTTAAGTGAAAAAAGTAAAGGTCAACAACTTTCAACAATTTATTCTCAAAGAATAAAGGGTATGTGTGAGAACGTATAGCAAAGTTGTTAATTATACGAAGAGACTTTTTTTGTAATAACAACAATCTGTTTAAAAGGGTTTGGTGGGAGTTGCCCCAGGCAAGTATCCCATAATTCAGGTAAGGTAAAATCAAAGAGGTGTAAAGCATTAATAGAGAATCGGGAAGTGATATTCTAATTTGCTAATAATGCCAATATTTCGTGAAATGGTTTTACAAATGCTATCTATCTTTAACGAGAGAAAAAACAAACAATCAAAACAAAACAAAAAACAAAACAAAAAAACAAAAAAACCCCAAAAAAACATAACCATATGCACACACCCACACAAACACATACAGTCAAAAAGTATAACATTTCATCTTTAGACTAGTTTACATGACCTTGTTTTTCCTCTTTTGTTGTTATAGGATTTGAAGGTTTGCATGGTGAAGTTGTAATTCAGAAAAAAGGTTTGCGGTACAACCATGTGAGTTGGAATAACTCCACGTTCCGGTCAGAATGCTCTGGCCGTCGTCAGGAGAATGAGAAGAGCGAATAATTCAGCAGAATTTATATATGAAACTGAAAGCTTGCCGGAGGCTTGCCGGCCATAGCAATAAATAATGTATGCAAACTGGATTCCAAGCATTGAGGCTCATTTATAAAAAGCAGGTTAATGGAATAGCTCGTCACTAGGCGCTCGGAGAATATATGTGCATAAATTTGTATACATTGCAGATTGAAGCGGTCTATTGTATGAAAAGGGGGAAAAACGGCCTCCGTATTTTGAATTGAATTAACCAGTAATAGCAGCTGATGATAATTTTTTCATTATTACCAGTCCTATTCTGTCTATGTAGGAATATCCCATTCCTTTTGCCCCCAGCTCTTTTTGTCTCTCTCTCCCTTCCTTCCCCGCTCTCACAGGCTTTCATTTTCTAATACTCTCTTATTCTCTTATTTTGTCTTATGACCGATCTGTAAAAATGACTCCCAACAGAAATGAGGACAAAATAATGACCTCTTATTGTTGATTTTTTTTTTCTTCAATATCTACATTTAGTGCGATCGACGACCAACACTATGCAATCCCATTCTTCACATCCATGACAGAATACCAGGGGCGGATCTAGGGGGGCCGAATCGGCCGTGAATCCCTTTTGAAACCCAACTGGCATACCATAAGTACACAATGAAAAAAATGCCACATTAATTGTGTACTTTTCCGGCTCTGTGCCCCCACATTTACAAAATGCTGGATCGGCCCCTGAAATAGGAATTGTATTCTATTAAACTACAAACTACAGGCATACATACGTGGACTTTTGCCAAAAATGTAAATAAAACCGAATCGAGCCCCACGAGACTAACAATGTCGGTCAATTAGCCCTCCTAGAAAACTTGTAAAAAGACTCACCCCGCAAGACAGTCTCGTGGACGGATGAGGGGGGGGGGGAATCCCGGCCTGTGCCCCCCCCCCCCTTGTAATGAAAATTTACTGTGCCCCCTTTTAGAACTTTTGGAGGGCTGGCGTGAAAAAAAATTCTCGCCACAACCACCCCCCCCCCCCCCCCCCCCCCCTCTCCCACTCAGCGACTTTTGGAGGGCTGGCGAGAAGAAAAAAATACGAATCTCACTCGAAGCAGTGTGCCTTTGTGTGCCTTTGTGTGCCCCCTTTTTCTACATCCTGCAGCCGCCCCTGTCACGTGTTATATGACAAATTATTTTGGGGGCCAAAAGCATGCGTATTCTCGGGGTTTCATGCGGGGTCTATTGGACATATCGAGTCTTTTCAGAGCTTTAAACTTCATGTAAATCACATTTGTCATAATTTCAAATTAATACTAGGGAAATTAAAATCATTTCAAAATCCCTGTTTCCAAGTGTTAACCTATGGCAGCTGGAAGGCAAAACTCATGCATATTCCCGTTTATTTATGTGGGGTCTATTAGACTCATCGAGCCTTAATTTTACCTTTTTAGAGCTTGAATTTCATGTTAATCGCATTTTTATATTTTGAAATAAAAACAAAGGGAATTATAATCATCCCAAAATTCACATGCCATGGCAGATGAATCTGTCAAAAAGCAGGCATGATCCCGGGGATTCATAGTGGCAATTATTTAGAATAAAGGTTCAAGAAATATTATTTGAACTATATCCATCCTTTCTCTCGTGCAAAACTCAGACTTCAAAAATATAGAGCAAGATATGAAATATCAAGAAAACAATATACATCTTTTCACATGTTATGTAAGTATACCTATGGCACAGCAATTTACGCCTGCTGAATGTACTACGGAAGTAGGTGAGAGTAATCTGTCTTGATACTATTAAAAGTCTTTGGCATGACTCACACGATTCCCTATAATGCCTTGCATAATGCCTTGCATGTCTCCACTTCAAGTAGAATTAATGTTCAACATGTATAATAAATCAAACCAATTCCTTGTTTGGAAGATATAGTCTTATATAAAGCATTGATCTCCCTTTACTGTTTATATTTTGGAATGATATGAATTATTTTATTTTCACTGGGGGATCCACAAATTACAAGTACTTCTTTTTAGTGGATCCCCCACTTTTCCTCAGAAATTAAAAATCTCTATTAATAATTCATTATAATAATTTATTTATATGTACAATGTACTTCTACACTTATAAAGGTAAACTGAATTTGTACATATATTTTTTCATATTTTCTGTAACAATATCTGTAATGCCATTGTCTTTTCTTTCTGTTGGAAATGAAATAAATATGAATTCGAAAAAAAAAAAATTGAATCTGAAATGGTGAATGGTTAAAAATGCTTACATATTCCCCTGATTTTCAATAATGATCACCCTCTCGTGATTATTTTTTATTGGTGATTGATTGTCTCGTTGAGACATCGATAATTAAACATTGTGATGACACTGAACATTCTTTTTGAATGAATATCAAATACAATCAATACATGAGTCGATTTATCGATTTAATCCGTTCGCAGACATCCAAAGAACAAAGGATGTAAATGTTAGTGAATACTCAAATTGTTTTTAGGGAAGACGGCAGTGGTACCTAGAATTTTCATTAGGTGTTTTGTATTGCTATAATTTTCTAAATAACTTACAAATTCCAGATAATTAAAAAATAATAATTTCACATTGAACATAGACTATCCTAACGACTTTATAGGGCACATAGAAGTAATTCATCCGCTCGTAATGCATGTCGGTGAGGCGGAGCAAAGATGAATTGAAATTAATTAATTAGATACAAATATCGATTAATTGTTCTCAGTAAATTTAAGCATAAATGGTGTTTAATAGACATACTCTTTTCAATTTGACACCTTAGCTGAAGTTGGCTGGCCTTTTATTATTTTTAAAGGATTTATTTTATCACTGGTGCATTTCCACTGTTTCTATGTGCGAATGGGCGGAAATTTCGGCTAGCCTTGTTTTAGCCTAAATATCTTTTTTTGCACCGGAAAAGTCCCAAAAATGAGGTAATTCATTTGGGAGATCTTTTATATTTTGTCTCTGTTATGTGAATTTAAATGATTTCTTCCGAGGGATGTTCAAAATATGTTTAGACAAACTTCGTAATAACCCGTAAGTGAATAGGGCCGTGAATTACATATGTGAGCCCTATTACTTTTTTCAGTAATCTTTATTCATTGCTATATAAATAAACATTCGTCTTGAATATATACAACAAAGTACAATCGATAAACTCATTGAAATAAGGCATATACAACAAAAATATCATTGAATGGAATGTAATCATTAAAAAAAGAAGACGAAGAAAAAAAATGCCCCCTCCTTACCTCAAACAATAAATATCAAACTGTATAACATAATACATTCTTACAATAGACTCCTTATTCCACTTAGGCCTACTACCCCCCCCCCCCCCCCCCCCCCCGCCCCTTCGTCGCCCTACTTAACCCATATCACAGCTCACATACACACAAACACACCACCCACACAACACACATACACACACAAGCACCGCACGCATCCACCTATTACGCACATCCTTTTACACACACACACACCCTCCCACAAGACACACAAGCGCTCGCATACACATGCACATAATTATACAGACACACACGATCGAACATGATTCGTCTGAAAGGCCATCCACTTATACGACGGGCATTGCATTATATGCATGGTGGGGAAAACCCACCTGCAGATGGTTCTTTGTCTCAGTCTGTTAATCATTCTACCAATATATAATATCCTCCTATACTACGTGTGTAAATAAGCTTGACATCGAGTTATAAGCGTTATAGAAACTAAATGTTCGACTCATACTTAACAGGCATGACAAGCTTCCTGGATCCAAAACAGAGTATGAAACATGCACTATGCATGGCTAACAAAGAAACTAACAAAATATACAGTTCCTCATTTTACCTTCCACAATAGACTGCTTCTGTAATGTATACAAATTTATGCACATATATGCTTTGAGCACCTAGTGACGAGCTATTCCATGAACATGCTTTTTATAAATGAACCTCAATGCTTGGAATCCAGTTTGCATACATTATTTGTTGCAATTCACGGCAAGCCTCCGGCAAGCTTTCAGGTTGTCAAGAACAACCTTTGCATACAATTTGCAACATTACCGAAGCGGTCTATTGCTCTGGTAGACAAAAGAACATCCCTTCATTGCTATCATGTAAAAATATATAGAAAATGTGTCACATGCATATTCGCCTGTATACTTATACTATACTTACTTTACATAATAGCAATGAAGGGATGTTCTTTTGTCTACCAGAGCAATTGTGGAGGGTACAATGAGGAGCTGTATATTTTCTCCGCTCTCTTTTTTTCATTGTGTTCATGGTGATGTATCTCGCATGTATGGCGTTATCACCACAAGGTGGCGCTGTAACTTTTCTAACACAGACTCAGCTGTGCTATATTATACATCCCCCTTTTCATGGAGAAATGCATGAATTATCAAGATATGTGTTGAAGTTTCCTATGAAGTCGCTGTGGCATGGTTGAAAATTAATGTCCATGGCAGTTGGAAGGTCTCCTGTCTCCAGGTACTGTGCCAGCATTTTGATACCTGGAATGAGAAAGACAAATGAGGTGGTTTATGGTAATTGTTATAGATATTGAGGGAGAATTTTATGTTCGTGGCCACTAGGTGCACATGGCAGAGACATAATTTGTTTGTAGTTATTAATTGTTATTGCATAAAATTGAAGAAATAACACATGTTTACGCAATAGGACAGTCGACTCTTTATACAAGTATTTATTTCAGATGTAGGCCTACGGTACACCAGGTGCGAGTAAGGACACAGAATTTTGTTTAAAATGTGGAAGGCAAACAGAAAGATAGGGGTGATATTTGTTTAGGAAGTTGTGTATTAACTTGCATCATTGAATGTCTCTGATGTAATATCATGTAATGGTTATGCAATGTATTCCATGTGGTCAAGAGTGGAAAAGCGGTATGCCAGAATTATGCAATAAGTAAAATGTACCAATTGAATTGAAATTGAGGCATTGGCTTCAATGAATGTATATTATGGGTGCACATGACGAAAGAATGTTGTAATGGACTTTGAGGTAGAGTGAAAATTGCTATGATGTAGTTAAAAAGTACCCAGAATGAGGGAATTTTTCCTTTTGGACAAAATGAGAATTGGAAGGATCGGGATGACCATGTTTTTGGTTGTTTGGAGGTGAGAGGACGCATTGCTTAAAGGAAATGCATCCTCTCACCTAGTGACTTCAAATTTGCAATTATTGGATATTTGCGAATATGTACATGAGCATTATAAGTGCTTACATAAGGTAAACGAAGCTACGTTTTTTTTTCAGAAACGTAACCCTGTCGTTTTCTAGTTGAAAAAATGAAGGTGCCCCACGTCTGCACCTTCCGATAATGGCAATGGTTTCTATACACAGATCGGGATATTTGCGTATTAAAAATAGCATATTTGAGTCTAGTAAGTAAAAAAATCATGAAATCCTTGTTTTTCAATCATTTTTCTTATTTTTTCAGTGGTATTTCTGAGTAAACCTGAATAGGAGGTTGAGGTGAGTGTTGCGTCTTTTGTGATTTCAGAATCGCGCATTTACGCTTATGCGCAGACGTGGGCACCGCGCAGACGTGGGGCATCTGGCCATATAAATAATGTTGTCCTGGAAATAAATGTGGAGAAGTTGTAAAAGTAGGGAAATGGTGTACTTGAAGACTAAATAACAAGAATGATTAGACTGTTGCTGTTGGTACTGCAATAAGAACATGGCATACCTAAGATATTAGAGTGATAGTCTCGCCAACGACACGGCAAAGTCGACTGTATGTTACTCAAGGCTCTCCATAACTAAGGCAAGTAAAACCAGCTATTTTGACATGAAAATTCTACGCGGACAAGCTTTTGCATGCATGTCGCGGCGTGCAATCAGAGATAACCATGTCATTAAATATCAAGTTATTAGAAAAAGTGCCTCTAAAAAACTTCAGAGGGCAATTTAGATGCACCATAAATCATTTACTCATTGCAGGGATGTGTTTTTGTGGTCAGTTATTCATCTTTCATCCTGAAAATATTGATTTTTGTTTGTTCAAAAATTGGATTGGGGACCAAGAACCAGTGGGGCTCTTTTCTCAAAATCAAGAATGAGTGGGGCTAAAAAGTGCCAAATTCAAAATGAGTGGGGCAAGCCCGCTTGTAATCTGCACTAAAGAGAGCCGTGATGTTACTGCTGCTGAAGATTCTACTTTGCTTGCGTAAATGCGACACTGATTTGCTCGAAACAATGGCCTAGCTCTTTCCACTCGATATATTGTCATATCGTCGAAGTTGGACTGACGATTTTCAATGATTTCAAGGCCAATAATATCGCCCAACAATAATTAATAAGCAATCCAGATATTGACTTGATCTTTCAAACTAGATCTAGGCTATAGTCTAACTTAGACCCTATTTATATTTCATTTCATTTTTTTTTTCAATTCTATGTATCCCGTGTTCAATCAATATAAGGGCCTAATCGTGTAATCTGTCACCGCTCTTCCCGCGTGTGCGCTCGCATTGTGTACAAAGTCTATGGGAGTAGAATGCTGTCACCAGCAGTGACGAAATAAAGGGCAGTGAATGGACCGGTGACAGATTTCACGATAATGCCAATATAAGAAATTATCAGTGTGACTAACAAATTTTTATTTCCGATGGGTTTCCCCAAATTCTTGGGGATGATAAATTGGATTTGTACACGAGCTAAAATAAATCCCCAGGTCTAACGTTAAACTTTAAGTTAGCACACATCTGCACATGTCATGCATGTTGTTGTGCGACGTTAGCCTGTGAGTTAGTGCTGTAGTCTTAAGACTAACCTTGCATTAGTGTGAGTGGTTGCATGTTGTACTGTACTACTAGAAGTTAGAACAGAAGTCTAGATCTATGTGCGTGATATTAAAAATAACATAAAATAACTTCAATTTACTTACAAACACACGTAGTTACTTTGCAGATACTGGCTTGCCCAGATATTTTTGCTGACTGAAGTTAGAACCCTAATGAAAGCATTTTCGGCGTTCCGGGAGGAACTATGCGTCGAGCGGGGCTTATATCACGAGTATGCCGATATTTGTTGTTGTTGTTGATTATGGCACGTATTGACAGACGATGTGCCCTTTGATGCCGATATTTTTCACGAATTTTGGCTTATAACTGGCTTATAAATCGCCAAAGACTTTAATATCCAAGGGCTTATAAATGGCTTATAAATCGCCAATGACGTCATCAAATCAGGCAACTTGACAAAAAACTGCTAAATTCTCCTATTTACCTGCGAGTCATTTAATTTCAAGGAGGTCATATGTAATTAAAACTGTTCAGTGTTGTATCCATGTATTTAAAGCGAAAAAGGGTAAACGCGATCATAGAAAACTGGAGCTCTTTATTCGCAACAGAACTTTTCCTAATGAAAGCCTTTTCAGTGTTCCGATAGAGTGTTCGATGAATAGCGCCGCCTTCGGCGTTCCGGGAACTATGCGTCCAGAACAACATAATTCCAAATCTAATGTATATATATTTATATATACAGGTATAAACATACATATATATATATATATATATATATATGATAATGAACTTAAACGGACACGCCACCAGGCGGCTGTGGGGAAAGTCACTCAAAGTATGTGCGTCGAACGCGTCCGTTGGACTACTGGGATTATATTTCGGACTGCACGAAGCCGACCGAATCTCGCACGAGCGCTCGAGCTCAGGCGAAGCGTGCATGTTGCGCAGCGACTAGTCTGTCCGAAGTTTGCGCCCCACGGGGCAACGGCATGATCAGGTAAAAAAACATGGTGTCCTCTCGCGGCATAAAACGTCCACAATCTGCGAATGAGTATCCCATTAAAATTAAAGTTCCAGTTCAGTCCAAAGTTATTGTGTGATTATTGAGTGTTTAATTTCAGTCCAGGTTCTTCAGTGTTCAAACTTTCTTGCTCTTGTAGTGAACGTTCTTGGTCCTTTCCAATTCAATGCTTGGTCAACATCGCTTGAGAAATAATTATTTCAAAACACCTTAATACAACAATTGTTATGTTGTAATAGGAAGTGGTGGGTATGTGCAGCCGGCAAGACAAAAAAGGGGGGCTTCGGAACGACCGTATCTTGAAAAGGATGAAAACTATGCTAACAGTTTTGAAAACGGGGCTCTTTGGAACTGGATTACAATTTAAAAAAAAAAAAACTTCTTCCTGGTGCGTATTTATTGTATTTTCCCCCAAACTTTTTTTGCAATGCGATGAGAATGATATCTTTAGCTCAAATAAAACAATACTTTTACTTTTCTCCCATTTTCGTTTCAATAAACAAAGATCGAAGTAACTGCAATTTAGTAAAAAAAATTGTTATACAGACCCAATATAGAATAAATATATATCTCATCCTCGTAATATTGAATAATTTTTATCTTCATACTACCAAAAATCTGAATTTTGTCATTGGGCTTTTGTACAAACAGTTGTTGCTTAATTAAAGTTGCTATACAATTTAAAGCATTATTTCTCTTTTCTTCAAACCCAAATATTATATTTTCTAAATTAAACTTTATCTGTACTTGAGAGCCTTCATTTATCCATTTTGCTGTTTCATTCCAGATTGATTTACTGAGTTCACATTCATAAAAAATTGCACAATATACATATGATGCTATGGAACTGGGCATCGTTTCACCAAACCATCATAATGTACAAGTTCGCCAACATCCCATTGAAACGCATGTCAATGTTGATACAGCGTTTCAGTGGGATGTCGGCGAACTTCTACTTATGACCGTTTGATGTACCGTTACCCTGGTTCCCACACACACGCTCCCATTCGCTAAATACGCCGTGTATCATGGCAATTCTATGGTGTCTTCGAAACGGGCCGGGGCGGGGTGGACCAGAACGGCCGGAACGACGGAATGAACAAAAATGTGCTTTGGAACGGTTTTCTCCCTTTTTTTTCTCAACAAGTAAAGAATGGTATGCTTTGGAAAGAAAATTTGAATGTAAAAACCGGGGGTCTTCTGGGCAACCGCACACTATATACTGAGTGCCCCCACCCCTTGCTCTTCGTGCGGTTTATGGCATACATACACGTCTTCTATTGTTCTCTCCAACTCAATCAATCGATCGCCCTCGTACCTCAGGCTCGTTCATTAAAATGTTTAATGTAATGTTTGAAAATGTTTTAAAAATTAAGAGAAAGTTGTAAATTAATTAGAAAAAATATTTATTACATGAGAATATTTTTTTTAAATTTAACGACAATAAATTTCTGACGAAATAATGTTTTTTATAGAAAGCAATTTTAACGAATTTTTGTACGAACGTTTCGAGCTCCGAGGGCTTATAAAAGGCGTCACTCGACGGAACAATGGCAGTGTTCGCACTTTCAACGAATCAGCACGCACCAACGATCGTCTGCTACTACACATCGCATCGAACTCATCATCACCGCGGCCCAAGTCTACCAAGTCTTCAGAGCTTCCAAGTCTGCCAAGTCTTTCAAGCTACCAAATCTGTCAAGTCTTCAATGGCTCCCCACGCCGTGAATACCGCAAAGTCGCATGGAGGTCGGCATCCACTCTCGCTAGAAAAGAAGATGGAGGTGATAAGGATGCACAGCAAGGACAAGTTGAGCGCCCGGACCATCGCGGAGAAGCTGTCCATCCAAGGTCATCGCTGCGGGAAGACGCAAATTCTGAACATTCTCAAGAGAAAACAAGAGTGGATTGAGGAGTTTGAGAGCAACGTACCACTCGACCGCAAGCGGAAGGTCAGGATGACAGGCAATGAAGAACTCAATGCCATCCTCTACGAATGGTTTAAAGACGCCACAGCCCGACTGCTTCCTGTGAGTGGACCTCTGCTTCAGGAGAAGGCAAAGGAGATAGCAACGCAGCTCCACCTCGAGGACTTCAAGGCATCCAACGGCTGGCTAGAGGCATTCCGTAGGCGGCACAATATCATCTTTGGGAAGATGAACGGAGAGAGTGGGGGCGTTGAGACGACTGTAGTCGAGGACTGGAAGCAGAAGCTGCCCGATCTGTGCGACGGCTATTCCCTTCGGGACATTTATAATATGGATGAGACAGGGCTCTTCTACAAGGCTTCCATCGACTCCACACTTCACTTCAGAGGAACGGACTGCTCCGGTGGGAAGCGGTCGAAGGAGCGCATCACCTTGATGCTGTGTGCCAACGCCCTCGGGGAGAAAGAGCAGGCGATGATAATCGGGAAGTCCATCAAGCCCCGCTGCTTTGGGAGGATCGACCGTAAAGACCTTCCCGTCGACTACCACGCCAACAAGAAGGCCTGGATGACCAGCAATCTCTTCGAGCTATTCATGAAGAAGCTGAACAAGAAGATGCAGCGGCAACGTAGGAAGATCCTCATGCTCTTGGACAACGCTCCTTGTCACCCTCACCTGCAGCTCTCCCATATCAAGCTGGTCTTTCTCCCACCGAACACCACCTCCATCACCCAGCCAATGGACCAGGGGATCATACAGGCTACGAAACTGAAGTTTCGCAAGAGGCAGTTGAAGGGGATTCTCCATCAGATGGATCAGGAGCCAGGCCTCACAGCGCCAGATCTGATGAGAAAAACAGATGTTCTTCAGGCCATCTACTGGATCGACAGGTCGTGGAAGGACACCAGCGCTGAAACGATCCAGAAGTGCTTCCGCAAATGTGGTGTCGGCCCTCAGAACGTCGAAGTAGAGGACGAGCAGGAGCCAGTTGAGCAAGGAGATGGACTGGAAGCTGTGTACCGGAAGGAGCTACAGATGTCCTTGGAGGAGTTGGCTCAGCTCGACGCTACTCTTGAAACCACAGATCCTGAGCGAGCGACAACTGTGGAGGACTTCCAGCGTCGACTGGAAACCAACCAAGACGACGGGGAGGACAGCGATGAGGAGGAGCCGCAAGCCAGCCAGCCCGAACTCGCTCTCAAGAGTTTATTAGATGTCAGCAAGAGTTGCGGGAGCGGGATGGGAGCGGGATGGGGGCGGGAACGGGCACACCCTTTCGAAACAAGCCCCTCCCCCCCCCCCCCCGGTTATCTCGAATGGACGCGTTCCCAGCGAGAAGTTCAACGAACGCGCCACTTCGAGACAACCGGGGGGCTTTCCTCGAATGGGTGTGTTGAGTAGACTTTTGTAACAGACGTTTTAGAAATTTTTGAAAAATGTACTCTTGCTGTTTTTTTTTTTTCGTTTTTCTTTTGTCTAAGATGTAGAAAATATAATAAAACAGTATTTAAAAAAAGCTTTTGACAAGGAAATCATTATTTTCCTTTCAGGAGCGTTTGCAAAGGAGGCGTTAATCTGTTTAGAGATTATCGATTGGCGTAAATAATCTTCTGACTTCTGACACAGACACACAGTAGACCAAACAACCGTAAGCCTCGCCCACTGCCGCTAACGGACCAATCAGAGGTCCGGAATGGCGATCACATACATGTTTTACCGATCAGCAGTACTATTTTGAAAATGAAAAATTAAAACTCAACACCAAGGCATCTGTGCTCTAACTCCTTGGTAAAACCGTGAAAACGTTAGGATCACATGCGAATATTACCCAATGTAACATGACTTTTAAAAACATATTAGAAGACCGTTTTTATATCTTTCTTTCAATAATGAGTAAAGTGGCACTGTCCATTGTCATCAAAGGGAAATACAAAGGAGAAAGGGCACATAAGGCAGAAAAAAATATCAAGATTATGGCAATTTTCCGCCTCAGGAGGGGCACCTTTTCCAACACACGAAGGGCACTTTTTCATCTTTTGAGGGATTTATATTGATTTTGGAGTCATTTGCCCCTGCCACCACTGGAAATTGATATTGACCCGTGTATTATGAATTTCTGATTTAAGGGATGCCATCACAAAAGGGAATTTCACGTCCCATATTTCCCTTTAGTCATTTTGGCATGTGATACTAACGTCTTCACGGTTTTACCCAAATCCGGCACAATTCAATTTTTACATGTCATTTTCAAAATGCTGTTGTTCGGTAAAGCATGTACGGATGGATGCCATCAGGGTATTTTTAAAAGCATAATTCTTCTAGTTTATGGAAAGTCGATAATTATTGTCATAGAGCACATAGTATGGTCACAATAACCCTTTGTGTTATGATTTCGTTTTTTTTCTCAACCTTTCCCAATTGCTTTGAGACAGTTTCTTTCACAATCCAATCTCATGACCAGAACTCAACTTTATCTTTAACTTTAAGCAGCAAGGTACAGAACGAGATCTCTAAATTTCTGAAAAGCTTTTAATTGGCTTAATAAGGCCTAAAACAAGCCAGCGCGGTTGTTTTGAACAGAATTTTACATGAGATGGTGACCTTCGAGTGAACAATCTGGCAAACAGCTATAGGATGTTGATATTCCTGGGTGGATGGGCAGTCTAGCTGTAGTTTCAGGGGCGTCACTAGACGGAGGTGTGGGGGTGTCACCCCCCCCCCCCCTCCCACTTAAAAGTTTCGTCGGCAAATGCGCCACCACTGTCGGCAAAAAACAAACAAACAAAAGGAGCGGAGAAGGGGAGAGAGAAGAGGAAAGAGAAAAGGCAAAAGAGATCTAAAAAAAAAAATCATTTTCTGCTTTACATCTTTACCCTAAAAGGGCCAGGGGTGGAATCTACCCCCCCCCCCCCCCCGGAATAGTATATGTCATGGACGAGAATTTAAATGACCAACCCAAAAAGCGAAGTCGGTTACAAATTTTTGCAATCGATGAGCGGTGCGGGTGATCCAATTCCGTCGTAGAGAATGGTTTTGTGTGAAACAACTAATTGTTGATTGTTTCAGCAATGCAAGTCGTTGAACCAGATTTCAAGTAGCACAACAAGTAGACATAATATATGTTCGGGTGCTTTTCTGTAAAAAATAACTAAAAATGGAGCGATGCGGGAATATGCCGCCGATTCGATTCATCGAAAAAGAAATAACTAGAGAGAGGGAATAAAGCGAGAGGGAGGTAAAGAGAAAGAGAGAGAGAAGAGAGAGAAGAGAGAATAACAGAGAGGAGAGAGAGGGAGAGTGGACATTTGTATGCAATGATTTTTCTAAGCCATATCAATTGTTATTGATAAAATTTTGCTCTCGATAAACACTGAATGGCCTGGCAATTCATTCCACTTATTTCTTTCTAACAGTCTCTATTCATATCAAGAGATGAGCGTCAAAGAAGGAGATTCTGAAGAAGAACCAAAGTCTCTCTCTATCAAACACAGACACACACACAACCCCCAACCATGCCCCCCACACATAACCCCCCCCCCCCCCCCCCCCCGTCTCTCTCTCTCTCTACATATACAGGGGATGATCTGTAACATAATTATATTGGGAGATATTTCGGTGAAGGCTCGATCTTGACACTCAGACGAGAGGTACCGGGTTCAAACCTTTTGTTGTAGCTTACATCCTTGGACAAGGTGTTTTACCCACATGGTCCCTCTCGACCAGTGTGTATCAAATTGGTACCCGGCAATGCTAGTGTAATGCTAATAGACCAGGGCCCCGTTGCATAATTATTATCAGTGGTAACTACCATGGCAACATCACTCAACAGCCAATCAAAGTCAAGGATTCCATGGGAGTTACCAGTTTTGATGGCAAAGCTACCGTTTATGGTAATTTATACGCAACGGGGCCTGTTCACAAATATATTCAAATGTTATGCAAACCTTTAAAACAAAGGTAGTTATTGACAACCCAAAAGCTTGTCAGAGGCTTGTCAGAAATATTAACTAGTAAGGTATGCAAACTGGATTCCAAGTATTGTAGTTCATTCATTAATAACAGGTTAACCGTTAATGGAATAGGTCCCCAGGAAAGAAACATCCATAAATTTGAATAACCTTGTGAACAGATCTACTACATGACCCTCATGAAATGCAGTATCAATATTATTATTATGTATTGCGGGGGGGGGGGGGGGGGGGATCATCTTCATCGCACTTATATTATAAGGATATAACAATGTCGTCAAATTTATACATTTTGAAAAGAAATAAGTGAATACATAAATCGGAGACAGAAAACGAAATTATCCCTTATGCTTTTATTCATGCCAAAAATTTCGAGATTCTTGCCTTCCTAGCCCTTCAGGCTTTACAAAATAAACCCTTAAAGAGAATCAAACAAATAATGATAGTTTACGAACACTTCCAGCATTTGACGCAAAGTGATATTTCCATTATAAAATCTCTTGACACACCATCATGATATGTAATTCGTAATTAGGTAATGATTACACCTCGGTTATCTTTGTAGCATAGAGATGTGAAGAGTTTGTGTTTCGTGTGATTGATTACGAAATAATTTATATTGGTGCAAAGAAGGGCTCTGTAACCATGGGCACCAAAAATATTGACTTATAATCATTAAAAAGTCATTAAAAAGTCATTAAAAAGTCATTAAAGTAATTAAAAAGTCATTAAAAAATCTCTATAGTACCTCCATTCATGCCACAACTGAATTAATTTTACATTGAATTGTATCTTCCTGGAACATAGAATCGATTGTAAGTCAGGGTGGCTGATCTGATTTCACTCATTAATGACAATTTTCGAACCCTTTTCCGAGATTTTTCTTATAAACTTGTCTACTCAGGAAAGTGTGTGTGTGTGGGGGGGGGGGGGGGGGGGGGGGGGGGGGGGGACTGCAGATCGATGATCTTCGAGACCGGCATAGCTGCATGGCTTGTGGGTTGTCGATCTCGTGGATCGTCTAACTCGACTGCCCCTCAAGCACGATATAGCCTATATCACAGTTCGGATACGAAATGAAATCTTTTGCGTGGAAAACATCAATTTGAAATTGTGATTTGTATTCCACTGATCCTTTGATCTTGCCCTTAGTTACTTCTTAAAGGTGAGGGAAAGTCCAAACAGATTGGACTTGTAGAAATATTCACTCTTGAATGATAAGCGCCTTAAAACGTAAATAAACAAACAAACACCCTGGTATTCACTTGATTTGCATAAAAGAAGAAAAAATGATTAATGAAAACAGATTAATGAACGTTTGAGCAAAATAAAAAAAAATCTGAATTTGAAGTTATATTCAATAAAACACAAATTGCCTACCTTGTGACGTATAGTGCGAACTGCTCTCCCATTAGCTCAGCACAGAAAATCTCATAAATTTCCATTTTCGTAGTTTTTTGATGAAGGAATAGATTTTCATACAGATTTTGTGTAAAAACATATGAGCAATTATTATATCTAAGGTGAATGAATGATTGAATATTTTCTTTGGAGAAAATGGAAATTAATGTTGGTTTGTTGTTGTTGTTTTTTGGGGGGACAGGGCAAATGGGTTTGAATGATCACTACTTCAAAATTTTGCTCAAACTTTCACTCATCTCTTTCTTTAGTTTTTTATGCTTCTTGTCAAAACAAATTGACATCAGAGTGGATTTTCCCTTTAAAAGATTTAAAGTAACTTATTGACTTGCCACATCAACATTTCCGAAACTCGTAAAAGATTGTCAGGCCCGGGACATCCCAGAAGACCAACAGCCTAAGAGACGGATAATGTCAATCTAGTGAACCCTCCAAAACATTTAGAAGGCCGATGAGACCATATCAGTCTCGTGGGCCTCCGGACAACTTTTGTCACAGTTCAATAGCCTGGGCTGTCGGTTGGTTTGTACATAGCCAATCAGCCTACTCCAAAATAATCGGTTTATACTATGTAGAATGCATTCATGTAGTGTCTACATAATCGTTTACACAGTAATTACGAAATCAGTCTTCAGGATTAATTTCTGAAATGAATGTACATAAAATGACTTTTAACACTTTGTAATATTTGGACAAAAAATATACAAAACGGCGGACCGTTTGAATATTAATGAGTCAGAAAGAAGAGGATCTAGGGTATTTGATTCCAGTTCATCGTGACTTGGCCGTGAACCAGAATAGCCTGGTGGTTAAGTCGCTGCCCGGCAAGCAGTAGATGACAGGTTCGAATCCCGCTGGTTCCCATTTTTTCTGACTCGTGTTTTTCATTACAGATCGAGCATACAATCTTTTAACACTGGGAGTAAAATGCCTAAAAATTTGTTTACAAATTAAAAATTCCTCCGATCAAGCTTCTTCGTTTACTAACCATTGTCTACGGCGGACCGTTTGAATATTAATGAGTCAGAAAGAAGAGGATCTAGGGTATTTGATTCCAGTTCATCGTGACTTGGCCGTGAACCAGAATAGCCTGGTGGTTAAGTCGCTGCCCGGCAAGCAGTAGACGACAGGTTCGAATCCCGCTGGTTCCAATTTTTTCTGACTCGTGTTTTTCATTACAGATCGAGCATACGATCTTTAACACTGGGAGTAAAATGCCTAAAAATTTGTTTACAAATTAAAAATTCCTCCCATCAAGCTTCTTCGTTTACTAATATACAAAACAGTTTACTAAATGGCGATAGAAATCTTCGACGCGTTATATCCTTTAAAAAACCAATGTTTTAATCCATTTGTCTAATACCTTCTCCAAAAAAGGGAGAAAACCGAATCTAGAACTAAATAATACCACTTAAGATTACCAATTCTTTGTTATACTAAGGTGAATGAAAGATTACTCTCATAATGAAAGGGCTTATAAAACATGTACTTATTCATACAAAACAAGTAGAAACACTATAATTATTTGAAGAAACGAACGTTTTTTTTTTTTCGTTTTTCTTTTGTCTAAGATGTAGAAAATATAATAAAACAGTATTTAAAAAAAGCTTTTGACAAGGAAATCATTATTTTCCTTTCAGGAGCGTTTGCAAAGGAGGCGTTAATCTGTTTAGAGATTATCGATTGGCGTAAATAATCTTCTGACTTCTGACACAGACACACAGTAGACCAAACAACCGTAAGCCTCGCCCACTGCCGCTAACGGACCAATCAGAGGTCCGGAATGGCGATCACATACATGTTTTACCGATCAGCAGTACTATTTTGAAAATGAAAAATAAAAACTCAACACCAAGGCATCTGTGCTCTAACTCCTTGGTAAAACCGTGAAAACGTTAGGATCACATGCGAATATTACCCAATGTAACATGACTTTTAAAAACATATTAGAAGACCGTTTTTATATCTTTCTTTCAATAATGAGTAAAGTGGCACTGTCCATTGTCATCAAAGGGAAATACAAAGGAGAAAGGGCACATAAGGCAGAAAAAAATATCAAGATTATGGCAATTTTCCGCCTCAGGAGGGGCACCTTTTCCAACACACGAAGGGCACTTTTTCATCTTTTGAGGGATTTATATTGATTTTGGAGTCATTTGCCCCTGCCACCACTGGAAATTGATATTGACCCGTGTATTATGAATTTCTGATTTAAGGGATGCCATCACAAAAGGGAATTTCACGTCCCATATTTCCCTTTAGTCATTTTGGCATGTGATACTAACGTCTTCACGGTTTTACCCAAATCCGGCACAATTCAATTTTTACATGTCATTTTCAAAATGCTGTTGTTCGGTAAAGCATGTACGGATGGATGCCATCAGGGTATTTTTAAAAGCATAATTCTTCTAGTTTATGGAAAGTCGATAATTATTGTCATAGAGCACATAGTATGGTCACAATAACCCTTTGTGTTATGATTTCGTTTTTTTTCTCAACCTTTCCCAATTGCTTTGAGACAGTTTCTTTCACAATCCAATCTCATGACCAGAACTCAACTTTATCTTTAACTTTAAGCAGCAAGGTACAGAACGAGATCTCTAAATTTCTGAAAAGCTTTTAATTGGCTTAATAAGGCCTAACACAAGCCAGCGCGGTTGTTTTGAACAGAATTCTACATGAGATGGTGACCTTCGAGTGAACAATCTGGCAAACAGCTATAGGATGTTGATATTCCTGGGTGGATGGGCAGTCTAGCTGTAGTTTCAGGGGCGTCACTAGAGGGAGGTGTGGGGGTGTCACCCCCCCCCCCCCTCCCACTTAAAAGTTTCGTCGGCAAATGCGCCACCACTGTCGGCAAAAAACAAACAAACAAAAGGAGCGGAGAAGGGGAGAGAGAAGAGGAAAGAGAAAAGGCAAAAGAGATCTAAAAAAAAAATCATTTTCTGCTTTACATCTTTACCCTAAAAGGGCCAGGGGTGGAATCTACCCCCCCCCCCCCCCGGAATAGTATATGTCATGGACGAGAATTTAAATGACCAACCCAAAAAGCGAAGTCGGTTCCAAATTTTTGCAATCGATGAGCAGTACGGGGTGATCCAATTCCGTCGTAGAGAATGGTTTTGTGTGAAACAACTAATTGTTGATTGTTTCAGCAATGCAAGTCGTTGAACCAGATTTCAAGTAGCACAACAAGTAGACATAATATATGTTCGGGTGCTTTTCTGTAAAAAATAACTAAAAATGGAGCGATGCGGGAATATGCCGCCGATTCGATTCATCGAAAAAGAAATAACTAGAGAGAGGAAATAAAGCGGGAGGGAGGTAAAGAGAAGAGAGAGAGAGAGAGAGAGAGAGAGAGAAGAGAGAATAACAGAGAGGAGAGAGAGGGAGAGTGGACATTTGTATGCAATGATTTTTCTAAGCCATATCAATTGTTATTGATAAAATTTTGCTCTCGATAAACACTGAATGGCCTGGCAATTCATTCCACTTATTTCTTTCTAACAGTCTCTATTCATATCAAGAGATGAGCGTCAAAGAAGGAGATTCTGAAGAAGAACCAAAGTCTCTCTCTATCAAACACAGACACACACACAACCCCCAACCATGCCCCCATCACACATACCCCCCCCCCCCCCGTCTCTCTCTCTCTCTCTACATATACAGGGGATGATCTGTAACATAATTATATTGGGAGATATTTCGGTGAAGGCTCGATCTTGACACTCAGACGAGAGGTACCGGGTTCAAACCTTTTGTTGTAGCTTACATCCTTGGACAAGGTGTTTTACCCACATGGTCCCTCTCGACCAGTGTGTATCAAATTGGTACCCGGCAATGCTAGTGTAATGCTAATAGACCAGGGCCCCGTTGCATAATTATTATCAGTGGTAACTACCATGGCAACATCATTGAACAGCCAATCAAAGTCAAGGATTCCATGGGAGTTACCAGTTTTGATGGCAAAGCTACCGTTTATGGTAATTTATACGCAACGGGGCCTGTTCACAAATATATTCAAATGTTATGCAAACCTTTAAAACAAAGGTAGTTATTGACAACCCAAAAGCTTGTCAGAGGCTTGTCAGAAATATTAACTAGTAAGGTATGCAAACTGGATTCCAAGTATTGTAGTTCATTCATTAATAACAGGTTAACCGTTAATGGAATAGGGCCCCAGGAAAGAAACATCCATAAATTTGAATAACCTTGTGAACAGATCTACTACATGACCCTCATGAAATGCAGTATCAATATTATTATTATGTATTGCGGGGGGCATGTTCATCTTCATCGCACTTATATTATAAGGATATAACAATGTCGTCAAATTTATACATTTTGAAAAGAAATAAGTGAATACATAAATCGGAGACAGAAAACGAAATTATCCCTTATGCTTTTATTAATGCCAAAAATTTCGAAATTCTTGCCTTCCTAGCCCTTAAGGCTTTACAAAATAAACCCATGAAGATAATCAAACAAATAATGATAGTTTACGAACACTTCCAGCATTTGACGCAAAGTGATATCTCCACTATAAAATCTCTTGACACACCATCACGATATGTAATTCGTAATTAGGTAATGATTACACCTCGGTTATCTTTGTAGCATAGAGATGTGAAGAGTTTGTGTTTCGTGTGATTGATTACGAAATAATTTATATTGGTGCAAAGAAGGGCTCTGTAACCATGGGCACCAAAAATATTGACTTACAATCATTAAAAAGTCATTAAAAAGTCATTAAAAAGTCATTAAATTCATTAAAAAGTCATTAAAAAATCTCTATAGTACCTCCATTCATGCCACAACTGAATTAATTTTACATTGAATTGTATCTTCCTGGAACATAGAATCGATTGTAAGTCAGGGTGGCTGATCTGATTTCACTCATTAATGACAATTTTCGAACCTTTTTCCGAGATTTTTCTTATAAACTTGTCTACTCAGGAAAGTGTGTGTGTGTGTGTGTGTGGGGGGGGGGGGGGGGGGGGACTGCAGATCGATGATCTTCGAGACCGGCATAGCTGCATGGCTTGTGGGTTGTCGATCTCGTGGATCGTCTAACTCGACTGCCCCTCAAGCACGATATAGCCTATATCACAGTTCGGATACGAAATGAAATCTTTTGCGTGGAAAACGTCAATTTGAAATTGTGATTTGTATTCCACTGATCCTTTGATCTTGCCCTTAGTTACTTCTTAAAGGTGAGGGAAAGTCCAAACAGATTGGACTTGTAGAAATATTCACTCTTGAATGATAAGCGCCTTAAAACGTAAATAAACAAACGAACAAACACCCTGGTATTCACTTGATTTGCATAAAAGAAGAAAAAATGATTAATGAAAACAGATTAATGAACGTTTGAGCTAAATAAATAAAAATCTGAATTTGAAGTTATATTCAATAAAACACAAATTGCCTACATTGTGACGTATAGTGCGAACTGCTCTCCCATTAGCTCAGCACAGAAAATCTCATAAATTTCCATTTTCGTAGTTTTTTGATGAAGGAATAGATTTTCATACAGATTTTGTGTAAAAACATATGAGCAATTATTATATCTAAGGTGAATGAATGATTGAATATTTTCTTTGGAGAAAATGGAAATTAATGTTGGTTTGTTGTTGTTGTTTTTTTGGGGGACAGGGCAAATGGGAGAGGAGCTCACAAGAAGCGTCCCGACATAGCCAATTTGTGTTTGAATGATCACTACTTCAAAATTTTGCTCAAACTTTCACTGATCTCTTTCTTTAGTTTTTTATGCTTCTTGTCAAAACAAATTGAGTGGATTTTCCCTTTAACAGATTTAAAGTAACTTATTGACTTGCCACATCAACATTTCCGAAACTCGTAAAAGATTGTCAGGCCCGGGACATCCCAGAAGACCAACAGCCTAAGAGACAGATAATGTCAATCTAGTGAACCCTCAAAAACATTTAGAAGGCCGATGAGACCATATCAGTCTCGTGGGCCTCCGGACAACTTTTGTCACAGTTCAATAGCCTGGGCTGTCGGTTGGTCTGTACATAGCCAATCAGCCTACTCCAAAATAATCGGTTTATACTATGTAGAATGCATTCATGTAGTGACTACAGAATCGTTTACACAATAATTACGAAATCAGTCTTCAGGATTAATTTCTGAAATGAAAATGACTTTTAACACTTTGTAATATTTTGACAAAAAATATACAAAACGGCGGACCGTTTGAATATTAATGAGTCAGAAAGAAGAGGATCTAGGGTATTTGATTCCAGTTCATCGTGACTTGGCCGTGAACCAGAATAGCCTGGTGGTTAAGTCGCTGCCCGGCAAGCAGTAGATGACAGGTTCGAATCCCGCTGGTTCCAATTTTTTCTGACTCGTGTTTTTCATTACAGATCGAGCATACGATCTTTAACACTGGGAGTAAAATGCCTAAAAATTTGTTTACAAATTAAAAATTCCTCCCATCAAGCTTCTTCGTCTACTAACCATTGTCTACGGCGGACCGTTTGAATATTAATGAGTCAGAAAGAAGAGGATCTAGGGTATTTGATTCCAGTTCATCGTGACTTGGCCGTGAACCAGAATAGCCTGGTGGTTAAGTCGCTGCCCGGCAAGCAGTAGATGACAGGTTCGAATCCCGCTGGTTCCAATTTTTTCTGACTCGTGTTTTTCATTACAGATCGAGCATACGATCTTTAACACTGGGAGTAAAATGCCTAAAAATTTGTTTACAAATTAAAAATTCCTCCCATCAAGCTTCTTCGTTTACTAATATACAAAACAGTTTACTAAATGGCGATAGAAATCTTTGACGCGTTATATCCTTTAAAAAACCAATGTTTTAATCCATTTGTCTAATACCTTCTCCAAAAAAGGGAGAAAACCGAATCTAGAACTAAATAATACCACTTAAGATTACCAATTCTTTGTTATACAAAGGTGAATGAAAGATTACTCTCATAATGAAAGGGCTTATAAAACATGTACTTATTCATACAAAACAAGTAGAAACACTATAATTATTTGAAGAAACGAATGGGTACATAAAGACTGAGTCTATAACGTCGTTTTCCTCATGGCAAGTTTTAATTTTGAACATATACAAGGACGCGCGACAATGAAAAAAAAAGATGTCAGGAACCACGGTATTAAAAAAGAATAAACCAATACCTTTGCAATTAAAGGCAAATACAACATATTTTTGTTAGTTCCGAGTCTCCTGTTGTGGGGTAAGAGTCTGAAGTGGTCCGTTTATTCACTTCTTTCTCGTCGGATATCTGGCCTTGCTTTTCTCCTAAAGAAATTTCATTCGTCTCTCCTCTCCACGACTCTTCCCCTGCAGAAAACTGTTCAGTCTGCTCTGTACATCTTGTCTTCAACTCTTCGCCTGGTGTGACAGCATCCCTCTCTTTCACACTCTCACCATCTTTAAAAAGCCTCTCATCGCAATGCTCTTCCTTTATCTGCCCTTCGCCATCAACCTGTTCCTTATTTTCTCCGACTTGGTCATCTTCCTTTATTTCACCTCTCTTCATTTCTACTCTCTCGTCAATTTCGTGTAGGCTGAAGCACGTCAGCACTCCTCCAGAGTTGCTACAGGCCTCTTCCCTTGCCTCCGGCCTCATCATAGTTTGATCAGACGCTTGAACATCCTCTAGTTGTTTGGCTCCATGAGAATCGCAACAGGCCAAACCTCTTGCCGTCTGCCCTATCTCATGTTGACCAGACGTTTGAGATGATCTTCCCTCGCCTTTGCCAAAGGACGTATGTAGGCCTACGTCTTGATGGATCTCAATAGCTCTTTCAGATTCGCTATAGGCAAAACCCTTTGCCTCCCGTACTTGCATAGTCGTCCTATTTGGATCAGACTCCTGTATCTCTTGAAGATTATCTACTGGTTTGGCTCCTTCAGATTTGCTACAGGCTACCCCCTGCTTCAGCTTATTTGAATCAAAAGTGGGCAAGTGTGGGAGGTTGCATCCCCCATGCGGTTGCTGTGTTTGCTCTCCGGTCTTTAAAGGGTTGGGTTCAACGCAATCTAGGTCTTGGTGTACTGCTACCACCGTGGTTTCTGCTGAATTTCGATGTTGAGGCACTGTATAATACATCGACTCCTCAGAGTGTTGACCAACATCCTTTTCCAACTTGACATCTGGGGTAAAAAGAAAATGGTAAAAAGGAAAATTTACCAGTCTACAGCCCATGAGACCGACAGTGCCGTTCTTTAGGTCTCCTGAAAAGTTATCTGAAAGTTCGCGAGACGCGACGGCTCACGAGACCGAGAACCTAAAAGATACATACGTACATTTCAGTCTCGCGGGCCTTCTCACAAATTATTTAAGGGATGTCCCCTTAATTATAAGACTGAATGTTCTTAAACTACACTCAACCAAAAAAAAAATCAGTTTCCCCCTTGACTCGACACTTTTCGATATAATTCGAGAAGTTGATGACATTCATTCATTCAAAAAAGGCAAAATATGCAGAATGTTATCACCCACATCTTCATTCGTTATTTGCTATTGACTGATGATGTTTTCATCATGTAATTGTGGTTTTATTGCAGTCATACAATAAACATATTGCGCTGCAAGGTTTATATGTGTATGTTATATGTGTATACTCGTTTCAATCCTTTTTACCTTTGTTAAATATAAAAACTGATAATTTTCAATTGAAATGCATGAAAATGCACTAAAAAATTATTCTAGTGCAGTTTCACTTTGACGAATTTGAATTGTAATTATGCTCCTGTCATACCAAGGAGATACTACGCAAGCTTGCCTAGTACCTCCTTGGTCTTACATAGTGTGGAAGCCATGTGAAGGCACCGTTTTTGAGTGTCAATACTGTGAAAATCATGAGAGGTTAAATCTTATTCAAACATTAAATCATTAATATCGCCTCACATAAATATTTCGTTCTATAAATACGCGACGCCTGCTCCGGTTGCTCTGCAGGCAATTGTAACCCCAACCGAATTCACAACCTTAACCATGGACCAACACAACAGCCAGTCACCACTAACCCAAAACCTATATCTTTGACGAAATAAACCTCAACCGATGTTATCGCTTCCCGTTCAAGCCGTTTCTACTGTTGTTGCTGTTTTGTTTTTGTGTTTTAACTTCGAATAGACATGACTGAGAATAGCGATCTATTGTAATGAGCTTACCCTGTGGGACGTAACTGTCAGCGAGGCCGACTAATTTGGCGGCAAAAGTGCCCTCCTCAGCTCGATCCGTTCATCCTCCCTGGACAAATTTTAAGGTAGGCCTACGTGTATTTCAGCAAATAACAAACATGAATGACTGAAGTCTGCTCAACCAGAAGTTACAGTAGAATATCGCTATACAGTGCGTCCCAGAAAACAGTTAGCAGTCAGAAAAAGTCTCCCCAAATAAATATTCCAAAATATTTGAAGCAAAATGTCACACCTGTGGATAGCTTAGGGTCTCTTCTATTAAATGACACCTAAAGATCTGGCGATATTTTACGCTCGAGTGAGCAAATGCCGCTTTTGTGAAAAGGTACAAAATCCGGACTTGACAAGAATTGGTATTTTGCTCTGGCTGGTATCAGCAAAGTTGAAAATCATGTACAGGCTTAGAAATTATCCTAATTAATCAGTAATAGACAATTTGTGAAAGAACAGGTTTTGTTCTCGGTATGTACTTACGTATCTTATCAACATTTCTATGCTTCAGTGACCAATATAAACTACTTTATTGACTGTTTTGAAATATTAGGTTTTGGCAAGGTTTTAATTGAAGCTGGGTTTCTCAGTCAACCATAAAATTGTAATTGAATATGTCAGGACATACACAAAACAAAGCCTATTCTTTTATAAATTGTCTTTCAGTGATCAGCATAAGAATGTTTGTAAACATTTCCAAGACTCTCATCTTTGTTGATACCAGCCAGCACCAGTATAAATATTTGTCAACCTTGGATTTTGCACAATTTCACAACAATGGCTTTTGCTCACTGAAGCACAATGGCTTTTGTTCACTCAAGCACAAAATATCGTTAGATGTTTTGGGGTCTTTTGATAGGAGAGATCATAAGATATTCATAGGTATGAACGATTAATGAATATATTTGAAACATTAATTTAGGGCGACCTTTTTCAACTGCCAACTCGATTTTATAAATACCAGCCAGAACAAAATACCAATTCTTGTCAACTTTATGGATTGTGCGCCCGAATGCAAAAGTTGCTTGTTCCCACTCGAGATTAAAATATTGTCAGATTTTGTTAATTTCACTTGGTATAAGAGACCCTAAGCTATCCACAAGTATGAAAATGTCCTGCAAATATTGGGAAATATTCATTTTGGGCGACTTTTTATAATTGCTATTTTTTTATTTATTTATTTATTTTTCCATATTTTTTTTAATTATTATTTATTTTATTCTATTTTATTTATTTATTTCTTTTTTTTTGGGGGGGGGGGGGCACTGTATGTCCCAAATGGACTCCCGATGAAAAATCACATGACATATGTTATTTTGTTTGTTCAAGAAAAAAAATCCTTTAAAAAATAAAGGTCTAAAAACTAATGTAGTTGATATATCACTTTATCTAAGGAGAGAATAACAGGGGAATTTAATCAGGGAAGTAGTGCAAATATTTCCAACTCGGGTTGTGGTTAAAAATTTGATATCCGATAGTTCCCCTTTCTCCTTCAAAGTGTTCTGTCAACCTCTGGCGTGTCTAAAGGAGGAAATGGGGCCAATTCTCTTCCTTTTACATGCATAATTTCAAATACTGAAACAGGGAGACTCCTTCTGAGAATCACAATCAACTGATCTGAATTATCATCCGATAATTAATGTTTCATACGATAGATGGACACCAGAAAGTGTAAATGATGTAAATTGTCTCTTAATCATTCCCTCCCTCGCTTAGCTCGCTTGCTGATAACGTTGTAGTATTGTTCAAATGCTATTTAGCAATAATCATGTATGTTTATTAATGGGGAATATCTTTTGTAACCTACTGGTTTGTTGTTTTAATCTATTGTTCCAAACTCGCTTTAATTTCTCCTTTAGAAATGAGCCCTTTAAGTTACCCCTACGAAAACCATGACAGGTAAAGAGTGGTTTCTTGCTGAACTAATGAAGGTCCCTAGGGTCGGCTGTTCTACACCTCCTTAAGCCAATTTCTGGATACACGAAATGCTGGTAAAGACGTCCCTGCATTCCTGGGTGTATCAAATTAAAAAAGGGCCTATCCTATGCGCTGCAAGAGAACAGAAACTCACCCTGCTTGTGATGTCTGAAATCCAACTCCCGAATTTTCATTTGGCATGGACGTGTCTGCATAGAAGAATATTCATGGATTATTAGTTTATGTTTAATAAAATGTCAATAGAAATAGCCAGTAATACTATATGAATAGTAAGCTTTCGAATGTGTCGACGTGAACGCCGTCCTAGATCCTCCCAGCTACAATGGACTGCTTTGTGTTAGCTGCATACCGCGCTTTGTGCAAGAACGGCTCACCCGTCCACTGGCTTCTCCCTCGTCTACTAGTCAGATCGAGAACGCGTCAAACATGGTTTTGCCGTCTTCTCTAAAACGTGAACCTCGTTTCACCTACTTTGTATGCAGTTAACACAAAGCAGTTCATTGTCGCTGGGAGGATCTGGGACGGCGTTCACGTCGACACATCTGAAAACTCCCTAATGGCTATAACAGAACTATGGGCTACGATCTGGGGAGGGTTTCATCAAGCGCTTTGTCAGTGATTTTTACTGACAAATTTGCTCTCAGCCAATCAGATGCAAGAATTTCAGTAGCTTATAACAGTT
This sequence comes from Heliocidaris erythrogramma, assembly GCA_025617745.1. Taxonomy (NCBI): domain Eukaryota; kingdom Metazoa; phylum Echinodermata; class Echinoidea; order Camarodonta; family Echinometridae; genus Heliocidaris; species Heliocidaris erythrogramma. The sequence continues at coordinate 43,337,764 of CM046854.1, read as the reverse complement.
GTCGGTAAAATCACTGACAAAACGCTTGTAGAAACGCTCCCCTGGGCTTACAGCTTATCAAGAATCTACCAAAAACTATCAAAGACAAAGCTGCATTGTTTATGGTACTGGAAAACTAAGAAAACTTTGCGTGCAAAAATGTTATTTGCGTAAATATTCAAAGGTAAACCATAAGTGCGGAAACTAGATATATTTAACAAAAACATAAACAAGAACAACAACAACATATATTTTTTAGGAATATACTACTACAAACGGCCACCGTGAACGAAGTTTGAAGCCAAAACAAAGCAATCAAAATAGAGTATAAAATGACTAGTGCAGGCCTAACTTTTTGATAATTGGGAGGCACGGTATTGATGAGCATTAATAAAAAGATAATTACGAATGTTTAATAGTTACCTCCTTTTGCATCATGCAATTTTAAAATTCCCGAAGAAATGATATTGGATATCCTGTCAAGTATCTCTGATTTATTCTTCTGCTCTGCTGATCGTATCTCACTTTCGACTTGAATTTTGGTCCTGAGCTTCTTAGTTTCCCGCTTGAGTTGCTGCACACGCTCCACTTCCCTCTTCTTCTCTAGCTCCAGTGAATGCATTTCAGTCTGAAGTCTTACTTTTTCTTCCTCCTTGGCGATCTTCAAACGCTCAACTTGCTGTTTGGTAGCCACCTCTATCTGCTCTTTTTGCTCGATGGTCTTTATCAAAGCTATTATACGTACCTCCTTTGATTCCATTTTGATCTTCCACTCTGCTTCCAAAGAACGCTTTTCATCCTCGTGTTTCGCGTTCCCTTCTTCCTTCTGGCTTTTTAGTAGCTCAACTTCTTGTCGAAGTGTCTTTTCAGTCTGCTCTTTCTCATCAATAGTCTGAGTCAGAGTGTCTATACGCTGGTCCTTAGACTCTATTTCGATCTTCCATGCTGACTCAAGGGAATGTTTTTCATCCTGGTGCCTTGCTCTCTCATCTTCATTCTCTTTCCTCTAATCGTTTAACTTTCTGCATTACAGCCTGACCGATCTCATCACTCCTCAATGCCTTATTGACGATGTCTTTTAAGGCGCGTATGTCTTCATCCTTACCGTCCAGTTGCTTTTTCAATTGTTCCTCCTTTGATCGCGTCTGATCGAACGACCTGTTTAAGAGAAGATTGAGTAAATCGAAGAGACAAAAAAAATATATATATATTTAAAAAAAATGTGGGCTCCCCCATTTTTTATATTCTTATATGTGGAAGCTTTACCAAATTAGCAGTGTAACATGAAAATGATTATTCTTCAAATGACCGTATAATCCAAATTTTACTTGAAGTAGTTAGAACGTTGCTCAGACTTTGATGCAATATGTGCGTGCACGTAGCCGCATGTACTCGTATGCACCCAGTGTTTTTTGCTCACGGTAAGTGATGTTCCTCAAGATTGCCCTAGCCAAATTTAAATAGTCTAAAATATTGGAATAACATAGCAACCCTCCTCCCCGAAAATGTATTATTTAGCTATTTTCTTTCGAAAGAAAATATTATTCAATTCAATTTAATCATATTTAAGTATACAAGTAATAAATGAACAAAATAATGTACATGCCTTTTTAACAAATGGCAAAATATACATTCATGTAGTACATACATAATTGGAGGACACACCTCTAAAAGCTTGGGGCGTGGGTGCCCTCAAGCGTTAGCTTACATAATATAAAAAAGAAAAAAAAAACAGAGAAAAGGACTCTTATTTTTAACCTACCTGTGATATCACGTATCGGTGAAATCCAATCAGGTATGATGTATTGGGCGAGCGCCACAGCCGATTCCCTAGAAAAAGGAAAGAAAATAAGAAAAATTATAATGGAAACAATAATAATTATAACAATAATAAAATGGTAAAAATTACCAGGCATAACACCAATATCAACAACAACAAGAATAATGATTATAATGATAACAAAGAGCAGCAGCCCTCGCCGGGTACATATGGCCTATATACGTCAGATCAAGTTAACTCCATTAGACTATTATATTACTAAGCAAGGAAGTTACTAATATTTGGGGATTGGATGTACAGAAAGTTTACTATACTTTATGGAATGACCCATGAGAAGATGTGAAAATAAACTTTCTCATGTACATAATTAGCATTTTTTGCATATTTAATGAGCTGTGACCTTTGACCTTTGACTTACATACTCAACAATATTACTTACGTAAACCACATTTTTGCATATACAATTAGCTATTTTCGCATATTTAATGAGCTATGACTTTTGACCTACATACTCCGAAATCGAACTTGGGCTATATCTTCATACCATTTACCTTCTTACCAAATTTCATTAAAATCTGTTTAACATCAATTACTAAAGTTATCGAACGGAAACCACTTTTTCGGATACATACAGTAATCAGCTATTTTCGCATATTCAATGAGCCATGACCTGTTACCTTTGACCTACATACAACGAAATCAAACTTAGGCTGTATTTTGATACCATGTACCTTCTTACTAAATTTCATTAAAATCTGAAAAAAAAATAAAATAATCGAACGGAAACCACATTTTTGGATTTTCGCATATTTAATGAGCTATGAGCTTTGAGCTTTGACCTACATACTCCGAAATCGAACTTAGGCTGTATTTTGATACCATGTATCTTCATATCAAATTTCATCAAAATCCGTCAAACATTACTAAACGGAAACCGATTTGTTACGGACGGAAGGACGAATGGCAGCTTTCCTATATCCCCTCCGACTTCGTCGACGAGGGGATAACAATGACAGTGTTAATAATAGCAACTTTGAGAATGATAATAATAACAACACGACAACGATAATAAACATGGTAAAAGCAATTCTTGTCTGGATTATGCACCCTTTCACAAAATTGGCTTTCAGTTAACTCGAGAGTAAAATATCTCCAGACTTGTGGTGCCATGTGATGCCATAAAGGGGGAAGGGGTACTCGTTTTTTTTCGAAGGTTCGTTTTTCCAAAGGCTCATAATTCCGACGGTTCGTAATTGCGAAATACACATTTCCCATAGAAGGGGGTTCATAATTCCGAAAATGAAATAGGGATCATATTTCCGAATATTTGATTCAATCTGAAAAACGGATGGACGCCCCTGCCTGGAGCACTGCACATGTTATGTTATAATAATCTGAATTTGAGCTATTTATGGAAACAAACTGCTTTCTACATGTATGGTAGAAACTTCCGTACATTACCTCTGTACTGCACCTGTAACTTGTAGGAACCTGTAACCACACCAATCCCTTTCCCCTCATTCTATATTGCGATAATTTAGACAATAATATTTCATGATCAATGGTGTCAAAGACCTTGGAGAGGTCCGGACAGATTCCAAGTGTACGTATGAAGATGGTCATTAACAGCAGTTGTTATGTGATTAATAAAATATAGAATTGCATGCGTTGTTGAGTGCTTTTCCGAAACCCGAATTGTGAATTAGACAAAAGGTCAAACTCCTTACAAATTTTATTGTACGAGTATATTATGTAATTACGTTTAGGGATTTTGGAAATAGAAGATAAAAGATATATGGTTCTATAATATTGTAAAGTTAAAGTACACTACGCAAGAGAGCGTAGTCATCGAGTGAAATAGATTTCAAACTTGGAATTGTGAAATGGGCGTAATATTAAATAAACATATATATGGGTATACATATGTATATTGCAACTTGAGAATAAACTTCATAATTACCTTATTGCCACCATGAAGCAGCCAACAGTCTTGGAAAGTTCTTTTACTTCAAGTCTCGTTACTGCATCTTCTCCTGTTGAAAGAGAATATTATGAATCGGTTGAAACTTGGAACTTTGTGGCGCCGGGAGAGTAGATCAGTTCGACATTGGGAACCGATATATCCCCTTCGATATATGCCTCTGATCATGCTGATATAAGAAAGTGATGGGTGGCCATATCTGTTGGCTCATGATTTTCCATCTTTCTCTCTCAAATAAATATCATAATTTTGTCCTAATCTTTTCACTTAAACGTTTGATGTGTGGAAATGTTTTCAATGACATTACTACTGTGAAACGTATTGCAAGCCTACGTACCCGGAACATGATGATGCGATATAAATGATATGTAATCAGTAACATGTGTCTCCCGATCGTCAAGAAAGGATTGCAGTCGTTCATCATCATCATCTTCTGCCGGTTTTTCTTGCCCCTGTAGAACACATCGCAAATAAACAGGTACGAAGCTGGATTTATACCCAGTGGCATCTATCAAGTAGATGATAAGCTTGTCTGGATAAAGGCATACCACTCTCTCATCTTCACTCGGAACTGCCTTGCCTGGCTTGTGGGACAGGACTTTTTGACGTAACTCGGCAAGTTCCTTCTGAATCCAATATTTTGAAGTAGCCATGTTTTCTCATGCTACCTTCGCCATGGTCGACTTGTAACATCTGTCTAATACAACTATACGCTAACTGAACATTCGATTATAACCGACCAGGATTTGGTGTTGATACGCGAATGGGTGCACAGACTAAATACCTAGACCGGATTAAATAGAAATTCTACTCCTAAAAGTGGCAAAATTCCATAAATGGAGTTCAAACGCGAATGCTCAATCATTCATATGAAACATCACAAAGAGATTGCGATCAAGCGTGCGTGTTTTTGCATTGTCATCGAGTAACCAAGTATTTAACAACGAAATTTGAATCACTAGGTACTTTTATAGGAAAAATCTGAATCACTAGGTACTTTCGTTTTGATATAATGGAATTCGAATATTTGTTATTAAAAAAAAAGGTCTGTTTTGTTTGCGATTTCATTATTATCAAAGGTAAAATAGTTTTGTTTATGATGAAAAGGTATGGAACACAGTCTTCATCAACTGATTCTAATTTTATGTTTATTATATCTGCTTCATGAAGCTATTGGTGAAACAAGTTTTCATATCGAAAATGATTACCCAAATTAAGATGAATTATATAATTTTGCCAGCGTTCAGTCTATCGGCTGAAGAGGCAACCCTGTCAAAATATGAATAATATATAAATGCAAAACCATCCAAACTCATCATCCTCTCCATGACCCTAACCCTAATCTTTACCCCCTCCGCATCTATCAACTATCAACTCTTAATTCTTCCTTCTCTCTCTAAACTATCGGTTACTATCATGACTCGGGAGTATAGTATTGTAGTATTCAAGTATCATTCTGGATCCGCCACTGCTAACTGCGTTTGCTATTGAATAGATTTTGCCTGAATGATACCTTTTGGCAGAAAAGTATGCATTTTGACCATAAAGGATCCGCCCTTTTGTCGATTGTGCCCCCTACCCCCCCCCCCCCCAAAAAAAAAATTACAAATAACAAATAACAAATAACAAATAAAAAATAAAAAAAAAAAAAAAAAAAAAACGGGTGCTAAACTTTAAACCTTTGGAGACAATTGACCACATTTTGTGGTTTGGCTAAAAATATATACAGTGGAACCTCGTTATAAAGAACACTTTATAACAAACTTTCATTATAACAAGGTAATTTTGCCGGTCCCGCTTCTTTGTATTCTATTGTTTTTTTAGCCCTGATATAACAAGGTTTTGATATAAAGAGGTAATTTCCTTGGTCCCAAGGAGTTTGATATAATGAGGTTCCACTGTGTCAGATACATAAGTAGAAAGAGCAAAATTTCTGCGCAAACTGTGTCCATTTTTATTGCGTGACCATAGTGTGCATGACACTGATTGTGTTTGATGCCAGCAATTTCAAAAAAGAGAAAAAGCTTTAAAATCTTTTAATTGGCAACACATTGAGAGGTTCAAAATCATTGTTTTTTTTAATTCAAAATGGGCAATTTTTCAACTTTTCGCCAAAGTTCCTAACCGTGTATATTGTTTTAAAAGATATTACATTTTATTAGAACCATGTAGCATTAAAAGAAAAACATTATTGTTGCCAATTTGAAGAACAAAGTGTGATCAATTTGGCCTTAAATAATTCGTGTCCTGAAAGGGTTAATCCTCGGAGAAAGAAGCAAAACCTGGTTACATAAACTGATACATTAATTGGATCACTTTGAACAAAAAACAATATTGAAGGACGTATCAGAATTTAACTTTCAAAAGGATTATAGACAAAAGTAACACATGCGTTATGGCCTCTCCCACATTCGTTGCATCAGTCCAAATATGGTACAAGGAAACTTTTGAAAACACTTTAAAAAAAATATATTGCTCATTCAACCGTGGTTATGAATAAGATATCGTCTGCCTCCCCTCTTTTCTCTCTCGCACGTTCTGTAACAAATTTATTAGAAATAAAAATAATATTTTTGTCGCAGAGGGAGCTATTCAGAAATCAACGCAAAATTTTACATGTATTAGTACCGGTAATTTCTTTGGGTTTTGTTAAATTTACGAGTGGAAAAAAAATTAGGTGTTACCAAATTGTTGTTATTTACTTACCTAAAAGCAAAGTATAATCCATTCCACATCCGCACAAGTTTTCCAATTATAATTATTTTGTATTTTCAATATGGCACAAAAAAAGAGACATGATAATGAAGCTTTTCAATCTGCACTCATCAGGTTATGCGATTGTTCTGAAATTACGGCGTCCGGATTCATCGAGTATAATACCGTTGATTTTTAGTAATTTTTTACATACCTGCGTGGTAACCTGATGAGTGCAGGTCGAAAAACTTCGTTATCATGTCTCTCTTTCGTGCCATACTGAAATTTTGTAGTACCAGGAAATTATTTGTGTATTTTGTAATTTATCACATACTCACACATCTTCAAACTTTAGGGCTGTAAAAGGCTTACTTGGCATTTGGGGGACTTATATCATTTCTATTTATGTAAGTGTTTGAAACATCCAAAACGAACACTTTGCCCCCGTCTTATAGAGGGTTGTCACTGATTCGAATCGATCGAAACTTAACATTAATTGCAGATTGTACAATTACGATTATGGGAGGATTTGCTATCAGTTTAGATAAATCGCAACTCTTTATATTAAAAGACAGAGCCGGGTCATGCATTAATACTCTTTTAGCAAATTGCATTTGTAGCTGATAATGGCATTTTTGGCTCTAAGTGCATTTACGAAATGCAAATGAGAACATGAAAACTAGAAAAAAAATGTATGTTCTTGCGTATAGAACAATCTTTTTACCTAAATTTTCTTCTATGCTGTTTCAATCAGATAAAGATTAGCTACTCCCATTTTCAGTAAGAAAGGTCAAGTACGATGTACAGTCCATGTAGTAGCTTTTAATCATCACTTTTTCCTCATATCATGCAATAACAGTACAATCCACACTACTCTCATAATTTCAGCACTCAATCTTTTTTCTGTGATTTATATCTGCTGTCCCTAGCTTGTATTCTATTTTACAGCTTAATTTTATTACTTCATTATTTTCATGAGCTGTTAAACATAAATCAAGAATTGAGATTGCTTTGCATTTGTGTATGTTTGCATGTTTGCAAAACACTGACTAGAGAGGAGAATCTTTATAACAGGAACTAAGTTCCTTTTGGCTTTCCAAGGGCACTAGTTGGTAGCGTTACATAAATAAAACTTATTATATCAATAAAATTGTATGACACATCATATCAGGCAAGCGAGACAAATTCTGTTTTCTATTTCTTTCATTCATTTACAATACTCTGTACATTCACCTTTTTTCAACAAACATTTAAAGTGACGTATATACATCAATACAAAAAACAAAAACGTCTTCAAAAGTATTCTGAAATTTCAAGAGATACCTTTCCAATTATTTAACGCTTATCTCTCATTTTGCTTTTCAAATTTCGTCTAAGAAAACGACATCAACTTCTGCTTACATACAAATTTATACATATCAAATACATTTTCTTGAAAACTAAGACAAAGTATTAGGAAAGTTTAGAGAAAAACATTGAATGAATGAACTTCTAGTGATGAACTTGTAATAACACATGTAGTCAATTCAAAAGCACACATATTTCAAACTCATTTCAAAAGGAATCATAGTGTCAATTCAAGGGAACGCAAGGATGCCACATCTAGCATAATTATGCTTTTTAGCATAATTTTGACCCTATTGGAATCTAGCATTATTCCTGGCATAATTTGGCCAAATCTAGCACATTTTCACTAGGATCTAGCATAATTCTGAATTTGGACTTTAGAGAATTTGCTTTTAAGGACAGATATCTAAGGCTATTGAAGCGGTGTGCACAGACTTGCAGAGAGAGTGGATGCCGCATAAGTGGTTTTTTCTTTAAAAGGACCTTTTTTTTTTTTTGCTTGTCAGAGAATTTGGGACTTAAATAGAGACACTAAAATGCTGAGGACCTTTTTTTTTTGGGGGGGGGGGGGGGGCTCACAGCACCTCCAGTAACAAAATCGTTCCCAGGCGCCTAAGTTACGCTTCAAATGGATCTAGCATAATCTTTCTCAATCTAGCATAATTTGGGACGAGACTTGGCATAATTCTGATATTTAGCTGTGGCAACACTGAGAGAAGGTTCATTTCCAGTAAAGATGAAACTAATTTGTGAGATTTCTCATTCTTTTTATGTCAGTTTGGAAGAACACCACAGCAGATATGTCCCCTGAAAAGGACTGTTCTTCAAATGCCCTCAAATTCGACATATGACAAGAAACAGCTATAATGAACAGAACTGAAAAAAAAAAATGTTCAGGACGACCTTTCATGCCACATGTGTATGCAGTCCCATATACCCATATCTGTGTGCAGTGCATGTGTTTTTTCAGTGGATTTGGGTAATTTCTCATCTATTTTGATGATTTCAAAACCTCAGAGTTTATATTTATAGTTCTTATGTACACTAATCTCAATTTGTACATGTGCAGATAAAGGTCATTCTGACCGACAATTTACCTTTATAATTATGCTGTCATTTTTACGCACGACACGCGCACCAGTATGACTTTACTGGCTAAACAAGTATAGCCTGTCCAGTAAATGAACTGCCCGTGCGCGCACAAATTGGGGTCAAATTGGGGTCATATTGGGGTCATTTCAGGGTCCTTTGTACCATGTACTACATTTTGTAATTATGTACTGGCTTATGAATTGTTTTGAAACAGTTTCTTTCATAATTTAGTGACCAGGGGAGCGTTTCATCAAGCGTTTTGTCAGTGATTTTTACTGACAAATCTGCTCTCGGCCAATCAGATGCAAGGATTTCAGTAGCTTATAACAGTTGTTGGTAAAAATCACTGACAAAACGCTTGATGAAACGCTCCCCAGAACTCAACTTTATCTTTAAGAGATGTCGTAAGTACATGGAAGTACTAGTGCACTAGTAAACCCATTATCTACCCCCCCCCCCCCTTAAAAAAAAAAACACATAATAATAATTTTATAAAATGAATATTACATGTAGATATCAAAATGGAACATTTATCATGCACCGTTTCGTATTTATATGGGAAGGATATCGTCAAAAGGAGGACCCGGTATTTGCTTTTAGTGACATTTGCTCAGGGGAGCGTTTGGTCAGTGATTTTTACTGATAACTGTTATAAGCTACTGAAATCCTTGCATCTGATTGGCTGAGAGCAAATTTGTCAGTAAAAAAAATCACTGACAGGACGCTTGATGAAACCCTCCCCAGGGCCTCATTTCATAAAACTTGTCATTAACACAAGTTGCAATAACTGTTATAATGAAATCCTTGCATCTGATTGGCTGACAGCAACTTTGTCAGTAAACACCACTGACAAAACGCTTTATTTGTCAAAGATCAAGGGTTAGGGTTGGTCACATGTCTGATAAGGACAACCAAGATTTTTCATTAAAGGTACTGTATACCATAGAGCTGCCCTATTAACAGCCACAAGCATACTCACACGTACATACCATATATTATGTTGTACCTTTAAATGAGAAAATCTTGTCATTGTTATTGTTAAATGTGACTAGCCCTTAAAGGGATTCGGTAACTTTGTGGAGGCTTGATTTAATAAATTGTTGAATTTTGATATCTGTCTTGTATAATGATGTTCAGAAGGATCAATAAATAGCCAGGCATAGAAAGGTTTTCAAATATACATACATGTACATGTATATAATGCTATTACTACGATATCTATGACTGAATACTCCCATTTACGAAAGCGTATGGCCATACGCTTTAGTCGAACACTGGGTCTATGGGGAAACATGAGTCTGGCATTTCCGGTCACTTGCATATGTTTACTTTTGTAAAGGATATGATGATTTTGAACTGCTTTTTCGCCCCTGGGCTTCATTTTTACACCATATTACATACACTGATAGCATGTAAGGCCAGGCAGCTCAGATTTTATCAAGCCTCTACAAAGTTACCAAATCACTGGGTTAGAGGGCTTAGGTAGGGTCTTTGGTTCAGGGCTGAAGTTGGGTTGAAGTAGGAAATTGACAACAGCAGCTGTCATCAAGGCATTCTGCAAAGCACTGATCCTAAACCAAATATTCTGAAATAAGCTCTTCCAAGATAAGATTATTTATAATGATAATACCAGTGCCCTATCTGTAAGGGGTTGCAAAATAATTCATCCATATTGAGAAGAATATGAGAATATAAAGAGAGTGGAATATCAAGTGAAACGTCTCAAAATCTTTTAAATGTTGTTAAATCAGGAGAGAGAATACGTAGGGCTGGGATAACAAAATAGTTTTATAAATTATGTAATTGAAAAATACATGTATTACAGGGTAATGCTATTAATTAGTCACCTGTATCGAAAATATAGATGCTCCATTTAAAATTTATTTATCAGAAGTAACAATACATGTTGGAACACTTTTTCTACCAAACAACATCCAGCAAAATGAAATTAAATGCAATAATTCCTTGTATTTCTAGAAGGTTTATCCTACAGTGTGCTTGGAATTTCGTCTTGAATATATTCCATAGTTTGACATAGAAATACAAACATACTGTATTTTAGATTTTAGTCCACGACAGTCCAGACACTTGCAAGAACATCACATGAACGAAATAAACTCTGAGGACATCACTCGAAATTTGCCATTCTCAACCCAGGAGAGGTATATGGGTACCTGACAGGAATTCAATTCAATTCTTTGAAATGCTTGACTTGAGAGCTGTAATGGTGGCCGGGCTAAAGCCAGGGTAATAATACACCAGGGCCCTGTTTCATAAAACTTGTTATCAATAACAAGTTACGATAATTGTTATAAGCTACTGAAATACTTGCATCTGATTGGTGAGAGCAAATTTGCCATAGAAATGTGACAGTTGATCAAGTCTTATGAAACGGAGCCCAGCAATGCACATACACAAGAACCCACTACTATTACTATTACTATTAGGGTACACCTCAAGCTGTTCAGATCTATTAGTCTTTTCTAAACAATAGTTAGAAATAAAATCCTCTATTTGTGTCTAGGACAGAAAACCACTATCCAGGATTTTTCATTTCCCATTCACAAACATCATTTATTATTGGAAAAGATTTTCATCCTTGCACACATTTATATCAGTTCACAAATGCTTGTACTCTCAAAATGTCCCACTTTCCTAATAAGGAATTCCCCTATACCAGTTCACATATGACTTGTATGCTAGAAAATATCACCAAAATGTTCCTCTTTCCTAATACAAAATCCCCCTATACTGGTTCACATATTGGTGGGGTCCACTTCAGACTGTTGAGGTCGATCTGCTTGAGACCGTTGGTCCTCTCTTTGTCCTTGGACAAGTACTCATCGATGAGGTCCTGTCGCTTCAGCACCAGATGCTTGCCCTTCCAGTATTTCAGCATGGACATGGACTGCAGGGTGCTGACGATGTCGTAAGGGTTGATGGCTGTCTCTTGGCTGATGTCTGCAAGGAGAAAGAAGAGAAACATATTAGAGAATAATAACATTGGCTTCTTCCATGGTTCTATGAAACATGATTGAACCACATAACAAAATACCAGAGATGGCCAACATCTAGTTCTAAACGAGAGTTGCTCTAGTTCGTAGATCTGGGCCCTGTTTCATAAATCTGGTTATCAATAACAACTGCCCTGATGAGCTTTGAAGGTAGAGGTTTGCATGGTGGTACTGATAATGTGGAGAAGGTTTACGGTTCACCATGTGGTTAGTCCTGGAAAGGACTGAATAAGAAGAAGAAAGTGGAGAAAAGTTGAGACGAGAAGACAAGGAAATGCGAGAGAGAAATTCAGAGAGTGTAGAAGTAATCTTTCTTGAAAGTGTGAAGACCTGAAAAGGACTGTAAACCAGATGAGATGACTCAATGTTTCAGACAGGTTTACTGTCCATCATCATCCGTCATAATGATGACGTTAACAACTGCCCTGTTTCTATGACAAATTTGCTCTCAGGCAATCGAATTCAAGGAATTCAGTAGCTTATAACAGTTATTGCAACTTGTTATTGATAATTATTGATATTTTTATGAACGGGGCCCTGGACAGGAAACTGTTTATCCACAATCCAAACTGAGTGAATCATGGCTTGTTGGTATCCAAGGTAAATAGTTGTGGTGGATAAGAGCATTTGTGTAGGTTAAAAGAATGGATTTAAGTATTACTTTTACGCATATCACTGCCTGTTACTAAAGTTGGATCCATGCTCTGTGCTTTTATCTGTGGACAAGATGTTCTACCCATTTGTCCCTCACAACTCAAAGAAAATTGACTACATTTTGTGGTTTGGCTCGATTACTTTTTATTCAGACCTCTAAAAATATACCAGATGCATGAGGAGGGAAGAGCAAAAATTTCAGCATGCACTGTATCCACTTTTGTTGCATTACAATATTGCATTTGATGCCAGGAATTTTAAAAAGGAGAATAAGCTTTAAAATCCTTAAAATTGGCAACACATTGAGAAGTTCAAAATCACTGTTCAATATCAAAATTGGCCATTTTTTCCACTTTTAGACAAATTTCCTCACCATGTTTATTGTTTTCAAAGTCCTTACATTTTATTGAAATGTAACGTTAAAAGAGAAGTTTTATTGTTGCCAATTTGGAGACAAAATGTGATCAAGTTAGCCCTTAAATAATTCTTGTCATCAAAGGGTTAAATGAGTACTTGGCATTGTCGGGGGTAATAATAACCGCAGGGCCATCAAAATGAGCTACGTTAATATTGGGGAGCGTTTCATCAAGCATTTTGTCAGTGATTTTTACTGACAAATTTGCTCGCAGCCAATCAAATGCAAGGATTTCAGTAGCTTATAACAGTTGTCGCTAAAAATCACTGACAAAACGCTTGATGAAAGGCTCCCCAGAAGAGGCTCAGAAGGGCACGAGTAAAATATCGTCTGTTCAGAGCTAGAAATGTGTTAACTCTGTGTCAGAATATATAAGTGAACTCCTTTCTGGCTCCAAATACTGGACCCTGTTTCATAAAACTTATTATCAATAACAACTGCCACATATGACAAATTTGCTCTCAGCCAATCAGATGCAAGTATTTCAGAAGCTTATAACTGTTATTGTAACTTGTCATAGATAGGAAGTTTTATGAAACAGGGCCAAGATGATATTATTTTTGCTTACCTACAAAGGGCCTCTTACCTTTGATGGATATTTCCTTTGCATCCAGTTTATGTAGATATTTGAGTAGCACACCTTTCCAGTAGCTTCTGTAGCTGATGAGACCGAGGTCTGAGAGGGGTTTCTCTGGGGATCCAATCTTCTCCTCTCTCTTAGATAGTAGATAACCTTTGAAAATAGATCATAACATGAGTCATGTGATTAAAATCGAGGTGATAGACAATGTTGGGCAAGCTCGCAGATTTGATGAATATGTTTATTTCTTGGTGCATCTACAGCATCAAAGACCAGAACGATTTCCTTAAAAAGATCAAAACCATAATTTTCACATTAAGGTTTGATGAAAGTAGTGAGAAAATAATAAGAGGACAATAAATAAAGTCAGGTTAATCTAACTGGCCAATAGATCTTCCTTCTACCTTTAAAAATGTATTAATCAAGGGGTACACCTGCTAAAAGGTTGAAGGATTCTGTAAAATGGGGACTGAAAAAATTAAAAAATTAAACTAAAATTAATATGGGGATCAGGAGTTGGGCTAGCGGTAATGTCTACAGGCAGCTCTTTGTGTTCGCCTACAAACTGATTCTGATCGGACCCAGGTTCGAATCTCAGTCATGTCTTTGGGATGGTGACGGCACCACCTACGGTGGGCGGAGGCATAAAACTCAACTTGATTTTCAACCAATCAGGATCGTGTATTTGGGACTTGCGTTTAATTTTTTGAGTTGCATTTAATCATAACTGTTTATGCAACTTTTTATGCAACTTTATAAGTTTCCACTGTGTAGTAAATGTTGGCAGCTATGTGAGGGTATACATGCAGGATGAAGCTGTACTTACTGAAATCGATAAGCATCTTCCCATAGCCTTGCCTCATGTACTGAGGCAGGGTGAGTATACAAGATACGTTGTAATTCAGAAATGAGTTCTTCTCCTGCAGGACAGAACACAGATAATGGATTATGAAGATGATCTGCCTCCGGGCTTTATTTCATGAAATCTATGCTTGGGGTAGGGTTTAGGTTTAGGGGTAGGGTTAAGGTTTGGGGATAAGGATTGGGGATAAGGATTGGGGATAAGGATTGGGGAAAAGGATAAGGTTTAGGTTTACGGGTAGGGTTTAGCATTAGCGGTAGGTTTCAGCTTCAGGGGTAGGGCTTAGGTTTAGGGGTAGGTTTCAGGCTTAGGGATAGTGTATGGTATAGGTTTAGGGTTTAGGTTTTAAGTGTAGGGTTATGGTTTAGGGGTAGGGTTTAGATTTAGGGGTAGGGTTTAGGTTTACGGGTAGGTTTCGGGTTTAGCAGTAGGTTTCAGGTTTAGGGGTAGGGTTTAGGTTTAGGGGTAGGTTTCAGGTTTAGCAGTAGGTTTCAGGTTTAGGGGTAGGGTTTAGGTTTAGGGGTAGGTTTCAGGTTTAGGGGTAGGGTTTAGGTTTAGTGTTGGGTTCAGGGTTGAAATTAGAAATTTCCTAGGTGGTAGAAATGGACTGCGGAGCAATCGTCGCTGAAGCATGCATCTTACAACCGTTATAATGGGCTCATCTGAACCTCCTAAGATTTTAATTTACATATTTCCAGTGAGCATGAAAGTCGCTAAATGGTGTAAACATGTAAATCCACTTATGAATGCTTGACACACAAACACAAAAGGAAACCTTAAAAGCAAAATATTTTATTTTATGCTTGAAGAGAAATTAATACATTTGAAATAATTTTTTTTAATGTTTTCTTGTTTTTTTGGTTTTCTATCTCCATTTTGGAAATGCATTTGAACAAAAATAATCGTGGTCGAGTAAAACTTTCATACCTTGAAATATCAGGAAAACTCTGTCCTTCCCAGAGGCTATTATTCCATGTAAAAAGTTGACTATTTTGTAAGCTTGTAGTAACAAGTGGGGTACAGGGGAGCGTTTCATCAAGTGTTTTGTCAGTGATTTTTACTGACAAATTTGCCCTCAGCCAATCAGATGCAAGGATTTCAGTAGCTTATAACAGTTGTCGGTAAAAATCACTGACAAAACTCTTGATGAAACACTCCCCTGATCTTACCTTTGAGAAATAGCCGAGAATATGACATCCTGATGAATCGTTCTCAGTCATGATGTAGAATAAGAATGGTTCAACATCGTAGTAGAGAGTCTTGTGGTCCAGGAACAGCTTGGCAAGGAGACATAGATTCTGACAGTAGATCTAGTACAAACAGAGAGGGAGCCAAACAGGAAAAAGGGGATTACAAGTCGTAAATGCATTATGAAGAAACTGTAGGTAATTATAACAAATGGTGGATAACCACAAACTGCACACAGGTACGAGTACATGGGACTACGTGGAATGGTTCCACATCAAGAGTATTGTGATTAAAGGCATTCGGTAACTTTGTGGACGCTTGATTTAATAAATTGTTGAATTTTGATATCTGTCTTGTATAATGATGTTCAGAAGGATAAATAAATAGCCAGGCATAGAAAAGTTTTCAAATATATAATGCTATTATTAAGATATCTGTGACTGAATACTCCCATTTACAAAAGCGTATGGCCATACGCTTTAGTCTAACACTGAGTCAATGGGGAAAATGAGTCTCGCATTTTCGGTCACTTGCATATGTTCATTTTTGTGAAGCACATGATGATTTTGAAGTGCTTTATTTTGCTATAGGCTTCATTTTTATACCATATTACATACACTGATAGCATGCAAGGCCAGACAGCTCAGATTTTATCAAGCCTCCACATAGTTACCTAATTACTTTAAGAAAGAACTTGTCAGGAAGACATGGATTCTGACAGTATGGTTGGAAAGAAGAAGTACAAAAGAGGGTAAATACAAATGAAACTAGGTCGAAATCTGGCTAACATAAGAAAATCAGACAATATAAGCAAGCAGTATATGCAAGGGGTTGAAACTGAAATGACTGTGAAGGAAGTGAACCCCCCCCCCCAAAAAAAAAAAAAAAAAAATAGAAGAACCCCACCAACATTTTTAAGAATTTTGACAAAGTCTCAGAAGCGCATAGTTCTAGACAGTTTACACGTTTGGCCTTTCATGAGTCATTGATCCTAAATACCAAGTCTCTCGGATAGCACTCAAAGCTGTGGGTTCCCTGGTTGCTTAGCAACTAGCACAATCAGGAAAAACAAGTTACTAATCATTCAATCTAGAATCTAGGCAAAAGCAAATCCCATACAAACCAACCTTATTTTTCTTGCCGTCCACCTCAAAGACCGAGTTGTTGCTTTTCCTGTAGATCTCGTCGCCTGGCGGATGCCTCCAGATGCACTTGGCAAGATGTCGTCTAAGGATAGTGGAGCTTCGCATGTACTTGAGACAGAACTCACAGATGTAGAGCTTAGGAAGTCTGGCGTATTCCTCAGGGTATGGTGAGGAGTACCAGGTGTTGAGCTCAAAGCGGCCAAACTCCAGCTTCTTGACGGTGCCTTCGCCAGGGTTTCCCAAGCCGCACTTCTCCTGTGGGATCATGATGAAGAACTGTTAAATGTAAAACATGCAGTATCGCTTAATACTCATTTCATAATTTTGTTGTCACATGTTTGTGTAGTCCCATATATTTATATATGTGTCCACAGCTTTTCACTGTTTTGCATGAACAGAAGTGGTTCCATTTTATTACATATCATACAGTCACAATGACTTTGAGGATAAGTTCTTTCATTTTTTGCTTCATTGGCTTGCTGCTGGTCATTTACCCATCCCATGAATGCATAGGGGAATTACATAACAGATGTAATAGTTGAGAACTAATTTTCTCAAGTAAACATAGGAGGCCAACAGAGGAACTTTTCGTGGTTTTTTTTCTTTTTTCTTTAAAAAAAAAAAAAAAATCAATATGCAAGCTTTGTAATAAACCAATCAGTATTATGGGCCCCATTTCATAAAACTTGTTATCAAACTTGTTATAACTTGTTATTGATAAAAAGTTTTATTGTTATATTGTTTATTGTTATAATTGTTGTAAGCTACTGAAATCCTTGAATCTGATTGGATGAGAGGAAATTTGTCATAGAAATCGGGCAGATGTTATTTCTAACATGTTTTATGAAACAGGGCCCTGAACTTTTATCTAGAGTTGCAAACACTTACCATTTCCTCTGAAGCTCGCATCTGGGCTTCCCGGAACAGATCCAGATCAAACTGCGATGTGATCCCGTTCAGGAGAGGTTCCCGGGACTTGTGGAACTCCTCCCGGTGCTGTCTACTCTTGACCTTGACGTCCTCTGTGAGGTCCTTGCGTTGTCTCCGAAGCTCCTGGACCTGGTAGCGCTTTTGCTGTTGGGCACGAGATGAGTTCTGATTGAGTGCCAAGGGTGTTGGTGTTAACAGGGGAGGGTGTTGGTGTTAACAGGGGAGGATTTACGATGGTGTTACAAGAAAGGTGTTAATTTTAAGAAGATGGAAGGAGTTGAGATTGCGTTACAAGAAAGGGATTGATGTTTAGAGAGATGCAATGAATTTATAAATAGGTATTTTTTGCAAATAAGGAGAAGTTAAGTTGAAGTTACAAGATAGGAGTCGGTGTTAACAGGGTAGGAGTTGAGATGGTGTCACAAGAAAAGGGGTTGGTGTTTTGACAGTTTGAGATGGTGTTACAAGAAGGGGGGTGGGGTGGTGTAAATAAGGGAGAAGTTGAGAAGGTGTCACAAGAAAGAGTTTGATGTAAAAAGAGAGGGTTTAGATAGCGTGATAAGAAACGTATTGGTGTTAACACAGAAGGGTTTGAGAAGGCATTAGAAGACAAAAGTTGGCATTGAAAGGGAAGGAGTTGTGTTGGTGTTACAAGAAAGGAGTTAGTGTTATCAGGGAGGGCAATGAGATGGTGAAAGGGAGTATCATTTGTGTTAGAGGCGTGGTAGAAGCATAAGGTGTAGCACGGAAGTTATCGTTAACGAAAAGTGATTTGCATCAAGCAAAGCGATGACAGAAATAAGGGACCATAAAAGAATTGCACAATAATATAGAAATACCAAATTGGCATTGCAACAAACGGAAAAGTCAATCAAACAGAGAAACACATGACATGCAAGTGGAAAAAGAGAGGCGTACAAATAGTGAGATGTCAGACACAAAATCACCATCACATAATTTGACAGGACAGCAAAGAATAAGACAATAATGTACAACAGAATAGCATGTAAGACACAAGAACAGACAAGATGACAATCAAGTAGACATTACATTAAAATGTATCAAATGGAACAATGACATACATGAAATGCGCATCAATTATGTTATGGATTAATACATTTGAATGACAATGTTAATGTAAATGTTAGTATGAAAAGTGGTGAAGAAAACAAAATGGAAATACATGTAAGTACACTAATTTTTCCCCCTGTAAAAATCAAGAGAACTCCCTTTCTTCGAAAGTATTTGCATGATTTTCAAGTATTAAAAGACATGCACAGTGCTAGTACAAAAAATTGAATTTGCAGCATATTATGAGCCTTCCAGTGGAAGAAAAAGGCTGATCAGCTTTGAGTGGTAGCGAATCATTCCAGTTGTAAGATTGGCCACTGGGTGATTTCACGCTTGGTGTTGGTGTTTGGGGTTAGTGTTTATTTTGCTGCGCAATCATGATCTAACACCGACTATGAAATGATAAAAAAAATCAGTTGTTGTCAGGTGTTGACCTCTGATTTTCTGATGTAGTTCCAGTTGCCAGTGTTTAATTTTTGTTAAATGTTGTCTGCTGAAACGAGCTCGGCAGACGGTGTTTAATTTCAGGTACAAAATTCCGTTCACTAACAATATACCCTAGGGATTAAGAAATTTTCATTTCATGTTCGGTGTTGCTGCTGGTACTTGAATGCTACATGTAGATATGGGAAATTTTGGTGATTAGCCGGGGGAAATGAAGTCAGGAGGCATCATTCGAAGTGTAATTTTACAGATGTTATGAGGAAGTATGTTCATATAGGTCTGAAAATAAATCTAGGCCAACATTTAGTCTAGAGCACACAGAAAGGAACTAACTTTGCTTTTTAAAGGGACGGAAGGAGTGAATACAAAATCCTACCTAATTTTTTTTAAAGATAGATTTGAAAAATATGAAGTAACATATTCCGTATTAAAAGACCCAGAGAATCCACATATTAACTAGGATGAGTTCTAAATCAACAATCACAATACAAAAGTAATGAACTTCAGAGCTAATCTGAGCCGATGCCCAAAATTTGGCCGTTTGCCATGTATGCTCTGCGCCGTCCGATCCGGCGTCTAGCTGCATTAGCTACCGCAGCATTTTCTGCTGCAAGTGAGAAACTTGAGAGAAATTAAATCTAAACTTACTATTCCTGTCAATACTATCCATTTCTATGAAGTTTCTTACCGGTCTCTGGATCAAATAAGGATTGCTTTTAGAATTACCGGACAACTCGTGCAATTTTACGATATTGTAGACAAATAATTCAGTAGTTAAATATAAAATTATATAATTTTAGTAGGCAGCCTTGGCAACCAAATTTTATCAAATCTCAACTCCCTCAGAGATACCCTTCATAATGAAACATAAAATAGCTCTCTTCAATTAAATATTCATTCTCTAGAGGCCTTCACACTTTCAAAATTTGTCAAATGTCCAGCGTGACCAACCGGTCAAGCTTTACTAATCATCATGCACATTCACTATTCTGAAGTCAGATGCAATTACATTTTTGGGATTTCTTTCAAAATCCAGTCTTAGTCGGGTCCTAAGGCATGCAGCAGCATTTAGAAGACAGTTTGTTGAGGGAATTTCTAATATACTACCCTATGAATTATCATCAGTATCAATATCATTATCACCGGTGATGGTTGCTTACCGATTGCCGTAAAGACTTCTTTTCATCATTTTCTTGCTCCTGGTGTCGGATGCGTCTCTTCTCTGCCCTAGCATCTGCCTTGGCTTGGCACTCCTCTGCTGTCATGTTATGGTAGAGGGGACATCCCCACAAGGTACGATGCTTGGTGAATTTTCCTGTGAAATGACCTGCAGGGAAAAACAGAAGATATATAGGTGAATTAGTGTTTTCACAGGGATGCAATTTCAAAATGATTACAAATTTTGGATTTTGATGCTTAGCTTTGCATTACTGCCAACATGTATGTTTTCGCCAAATTTCCTTTAAGTTTTGACAAACTAGAATGAATGACAGACTTGCAGTTCTCTATCATGTTTTCATCTAACATGTTTTCATCTAACATGTTTTGTTTCACAAGTTCAAGCATTTGTGTATGAATTGCCTTTTTTTCTTCTTCGAGTACTGTTTGTGTTTATCTTAAGGTAATAACAGTAATGGGGTGTTGCAAGAAAGTTGCAATCAATTGCAAATCCCCCATTTGCAATCGATTACAAATATGTACAGGTATCTTAAATGGAACTTGCAATCAATTGCAAGACTTGCGACTGATTTGGGGGATTTGCACTTGATTGCAACTTTCTTGCAACACCCCCTAAGACACATAAAAACCACTAGATTTAATATCAATTGGAAGTTAAATACATCAGTCATTCCATCTATCAATCAATCCATTTACTGTATCTATCCATCCGTCCATCTATACATATTAAGCCTGAGTCATATCGAATATTTCATAATCCGGGATTCGACGGCTTTGATTCGATCGAATACCGGTGCATCGATAAATGATGGGCGGTGAAACAGAGTTGCACGCAGTGCATGCACCATGCACCGGTGACCGGTCCGCTGGCATCGCGGGCATATGTATGGGCTCTCCACATTAACGATAGCCCGCTAGCCAATGGCTAGTAAAAATCACAGCGGACGAGCCAAAATCTTAAGTTTCTAGTCTGTATGGCTAGCCAAAATATCACTCTAGTGTCGCACGAAGCGATGCTCATTGTCGACACATCCGACAATGATTCAAATTCAAAGAATTAATAATCTTACTTTGTCTTTGGAGAGCTGAATGGAACACGTTTGAAATAAACTTTTCATCGCTAGCATGACTCGACTTCATTCAGCTTCAGATCATTTCCAAGAAGTAATTGCCAATTTGATGAGAGTGTGATATTAGTTATTGCGAATTAAGTAGGAACACTCGTACTCATGCCCGTATTTATCATGTTCAATTATACAATTGTCAAATTGACAATGCAGAGAGAGTGCAAGAATATTATCGTAAACTTCAGTTCGTAACGACAAAACGATTTTTCCATAGAGAAAGCACAGGTAAAGCGCGACGTCCTCCGCGAGCGAATTAGCGAAAGTTAGCCAACAGTTTGAAGTCGCCTTCACGTTCTCTGCTAGTATTATGCTGTATGTTACAGACTTTTTTTTTAATTTGCTTTTTTCATGGTGGCTAGGGTAGTCAAAAATCTGGCGGACTACAAATCGATGCACCGGTTTTGCCAAAACGAAATCGGGATTCAATGTCTTCGATCGAACACCGGCTAACCAATCGATTCGACTCAGGCTTAATACATATACAACTACCTCTCCCCTTACCACTTAAATCACACCAGCGTACAGGACACCCAAGTTCTACTTTCTCTGACTTCAACAGCTGCTGTTCTGCTATAATCCTACTTTTTCTCTTCTTCTATCCATCTCTACTCTTCATTCAATCATTCATCGATCCATCTATTCATCTATCCCTCCCTCTTACCTCTCGAATCACACCCGGGTACAGGACACCTAAGTTCTACGTTCTCCGACTTCAACAGCTGCTGTTCTGCTATAATTCTACTCTTTCTCTTCTTGTCTCCGTCTCCGCTCTCTTTGTCACTTGAAATCTCCCCGTTGGTCATCTTGGAATCACCTTTACTTTTCATATTTTTCTTCTTCTTAGGGGCTCCTGATTACACAAAAAATATGTTAGTTACGAAGGAAAACTCAACTTTTAACAACTTTCATCACTCATTAACTTCATTTCGATACCAATCGGTTTATAAGCTTTCCTGAAGCCATTGGACAATAAAATCATACAAGAAACAGACTGGGGAAACATGCAATATCAGTTGGATTCACAACTATCTTCAAAATAACTTGCCTGGATTGGCCTTTTCAGATAAAAGAGAGGGTTGATAGCCAGAAATGTCTTCAAAATTTATGCATGTACATTACGTATCTTGATACTCAAATAAAAAAATTTGGTTGATAAGCTATACGGAACGATAGATTCCATCTATTGGACGGCTCTAAGCCAGCCATGTAAGATGAAGGTACTAGAAAGAAACAATATGTACACCAACTGAATACTTGAAAGATACTGGGACCTGGGCCCAGTTTCATAAGACTTGTTATGAATAACAAATGCCAAAATTCTATAACAAATTGGCTCTCAGCCAATCAAATGACATGATTTCAGTAGCTTATAACAATTATTAAAATTTGTTATTGATGACAAGTTTTATGGAACAGGGCCCTGAATTAGGAAAATGTGGTAAGTCTAATTTTGCTGACATCCCACTAAAAGGCAGGTTTTGTCTAACATACAGTTTAAATGGATGTTGGGGAAACTTTTTAACAATTTCTTGCAACAGAGCTCTGGGCCCTGTTTCATAAACCTTGTTATCAATAACAAGTCACAATGACTGTTATAAGCTACTGAAATCATAGCACTTGATTGGCCGAGAGCAATTTTGTCACAGATCTGTTGCAATTGTTATTAATAGCAAGTTTTATGAAATGGGGCCCCTGTTCTATTGTAGGAAAACTGGCACTCCTAAAAATCACTGATCCCAACACCATACCCACCTCCATTGACTGATGCACCTGACTCTGTATCAGATTGGTGGACCTCAGACTTCCCTCTCTTCCTGCCTGTCTTCTTTGTTTTCTCCACGGTATCATGGGCTACAGGAGGTTCACTGTCGGAGCTCTCCGAGGTCTTCCTGTCACCTCCCTTCCCTGTCTTCATGGGTGACTGGCCTCTCATCCGCATGACTGGAATAACAAAAATACAGGATGGTGAAATACTACATGTAGTAGCAGGGTCCCTGTACTTTTGAGAAAAATAATTTCCATCATTTATCCATGATTTATCACTGATGAAATATAAATCAATGAACCTTTTTCTCAGCAGCATCATATTGATTTGGGAACTTACTACAACCTTCCAGCTCTGTGATGTTCCTTTAACACAATAGTCATATATGCTTGATTGGTTTTGATTTTCCATATTTCCACGACATTTCATAAATTTTCCTCTTCTTTTTCACACATTATCCAGGCCTGAAATAAGCTCCCAAATATGAATTTTTCACCCTTTCAATGACCACTGGAACCTTGGGGTAAGAGATAAGTAAAGGCATGGTACAGAAAAAAATAAAATAAAAGTTAAAACATGAAGCCACACAGGGTTCTCATGAGCATTTAATTAATAGCCATGGCTGAGGTTCAAAGGGCAAGTCCACATCTTTTTCTATTTACATGTATATAGACTTTCTGAAAGCGGCCATGCATTCCTTGATCATGTTACTGGTACGTAACTGAGAGAAAATGAGATAAATTTTCCAATGACAGGTCTATTAGAAAATAAACTTTAATTATAGAGTACATGTACGTTCTAATAAATTTGGATATCCATCTTAAGAGACACCGTCCCTTAATAATACACTATTTTCAAGTTTACCTTGGTTTGTTGCCCTGGTGACAATGCGGGTGGATTGCCGAGTGATCCTTCTGTTTCCTTGGTCTTCATCAGATGTTGTGACTTCTTCCACGTCAACTGACGAATCCGACTCGTCCCATCTGTCTGAAGAATCGCTGTCCTCCTTCTAAAATCAAACAAAATCAAAGAAAAGATGAACAAAAACTTACAGTATATACAGACTAGATGTGCAAGGTAAGAAAAATCTGGCGATTTCCCCACCCCCCCTTTTTATTCATTTGATTTTTACAATTTTAAAGCCTGGAAGGTAACCCCTTTAGCAAACTCCGAGGGTGGTTTGCATGGCTCACAGTATGTGGGAAATGGTGATATTTAGATCCAGAATTTTTTTTGTGATATCCTTCTCCACACACAGTAGATGCATCCAATGTGCCAGTACCAGATTGATAAGCCACGGAGCTCGTACAGCTACTACTGACATACATTGCGGAATGAATGGTGGTTTAATCACTGGACGTGTCTGGCTTTATTCTTTATTGTCCAACTTGTAACACTAACAGGGTACAGTACATGTATGTTCTTATATTCTCAATGTCTGCACAATATAAATCATGGTACATTATGTGATGAGAACACCCAATCGATCTAACCGCTGGGCCGTCGGGCCCCAGTCTGCACCGCGGCATCCCTGGGTTATATACACGGTATCTTTTTTTAACGAAAGAGCCCGGGGACGTTTTGACCCGAGGACGTTTTGGTCTAACAAGGGGACGTTTTGGTATCACCCGAGGACGTTTTGACGCGGGGACGTTTTGACTGGTAAGCATATACACACGCGTAACTCAGATTTTTCTTCTCCGCACAAGTCGAAAATCGCCTATGTCGACGCATTTCACTCAGTCCCGTCATGATCGACTTAGGTATGTTAGGCGAGGTTGGTTGTACATGTAGTTCATGGTACAAATGAACCTAAAAATAAATGACCCAAATTTATAGGTGCACGTGCATTTGTTTTGGTGGACGCGCTACTTGTTTAACATGTAAATAGTGCGCTTCGTGGTGCATACAAAATGACTGCGTAATGCGTATTTAGTATAGTAAGTTATAGCAATTTACATAGGGCCTACTTGAGTATTACCAATATAGTTACCATACCATTATTACCATTATTACAGACAGCGTTCTTGTCAGGTTTTTTCTCGCGCGTGTCGGAAACCGGCCGATTTGGTGGCGGCCAAATTTATGCGTGATGTTTTGATTTCCACGTGTGCTTTTTTCAAAAGTCAGATTTTCGCCTTTCCATCAAGTTTTGCAAGGACTTACCGTATGGAGCATATTTTCAATCACAGCACGGACGTCTGAGATGAATGTAATGAGTGTTTTTTTTTTTTTTTAATACAATCATGTTTGCTTACGTTTGATCTGAAAGCGGGATCACGACTTGACTGTATTGGTCCGTGAGGCTGCTAGCACTTCTCCGTACCGTATGTGGCTGCTATCACTATGAACACGATGACAAAGAGAGCGGACAATTTATGCAGCTCCTCATTCTACCCTCCACAATAGCTAGTAGACAAAAGGACATCCCTTCACTGCTATTATGTGACACCTGTTCTACATATTTTTACAGGACAGCAATGAATGGATGTTCTTTTGTTAACCAGTGCAATTGCGAAGGGTACAATGAGGAGCTGCATAAATTGTCCGCTTCTTTGTTCGTCATGTCCTTAGTGGCTGCTATCGCTAGCTTGCTCGGAACTTTGGTGAATGGTGATAACAACAAACGTAGAGGGCGTCAACACATTCAGTGTTGCTATATACGCGTCTCAGTGCAGTGCTCCAGACAAGTCGGCGCGGCGACAGGGCTTCCACCGATCAAGATACATGTACATGTACTGCGGCGCAAACGCAGTGGCACTGAGTGAGTGCGAGTACGAGTTTTCATATAAAGGACAGGTACGAGCTTATTTTCAGTAAGGTGTTCTATAGGCCTACCGTCTATTAAACTTGAGTGACAAGAATCTGCAAATATATTCCGAATAAGAACTTTTTATGACCGATGCGTGACAACAGATTTTTTTTTTTTCACGCGTCGCTCGGATTTTGCGTGTGACGCAAGTGAGTCTCCCGAAACTTGCGCGTGTCGCAGGCGACATGGGTATTCTACACTGGCATGGGCATGACATGGCATGACTGGTGAGAACGCTGATTATAGAGCGAGATCAATTGAACCCGCTACAATTACAAATGACCGATGACCGGCTTTATCTGCACATGTGCAAAACGAACTGGGTTATTCATTCTCAATCATTCGTGCACACACGCACAATAGTAGTACATTCGCTTCATCACCGACGCCGGTGTTCACAACACTAGTAAAAATAGTAACAGTCAACACTGCCACAGCACAAGCCACTGCCATCACCATGATGACTGCAGTGCCAGTGGCAGTAGTACAATACAAATGCAAAGGCACAGCGCACATACACGGTTCCCACATACACAGTCAACTCACACTCACACAGTCACACTTCACAGTCACACTCACAGCGCGTCGGCGTTCAAACGTATCTGCCGAGTGATTAATTCACACTGTGAGACTTATAAAAAAAAGGTTTCTTCTCACCTTTCGCCTTCCCATTTCAATCAGCGGACAAACAGAATTAAATTCCAATGAATCCCTTCACTAACTATCCTCTCAATCATGAGAATATTCAGAAATTTCGCTTGAATTGGTTGTGTTTTCACCACGGAAAAGCGTAAAGACGTAGAATGAATGAATTCAAGATTGCCAATTTTGTGAGCAGAAAAATAATCAACAAAATCGCTAGTATAATAAAAACCATTGTAAATATACTTAAGTCAAGAGATGTAACAATAAATAAAATATTTGAATAAATTAAAATATTTAAATCAGATTTACCTTAATATATTTTTAGGGGCTTTTGTGTATTGCAATCGTTATATTTGTTTTCAATATTGAAATTGGTGAATTTTGAGCGCGGAAACTCGTCATTAAAATCTTTTGGATGTTTATGTATTGGTAGAATTCAGCACGTATGAAAGCTTTATATCCTATGATAAAAATATTTTTAACTGACTTTATATATTTTAAATGTTATTAGATTTCTTTTAATTCAACATAAGTACATACAAAATTAAAGGAAGTTTTGAATCTGAAGTGGCTGGGTGAGATGAAACAAAATGTCAGCGCCCATGTACTCTTTTCAGATTCGATTTTGTTTACGAATGTTTTGTCATTCTCCTAAATCTAACCCCCGCCTGCAAGTTCAGCAGAGATTCATGATGACAGATGACAGAGAAAGTCTTGAACATTTACAAAGGACGCACACTTCGTCAATAGCGTTTCGTCAAACTCCAGGAAAAGATCCGGGCGTAGTGTTTCTACCGGGTTATATGAGTAACATGACCGGCGGGAAAGCCGTCGCACTGGAGGGCTACTGCAGGCGGCGTGGGCATGCCTTTGTTCGGTACGGTGGGATCTTGATTTGAATCCCGTTACGGTTCAGTGATTTCTTAATGTCGCAGATATGAGATACTTAGTACGTGTACATGTAACTTAGGAGTGCGTCTAACATGGAGGGAATCCCCCTTTTCTTCATGAAAAAAAAATCATGTTGCTCTTTCATGACATTTAGCAAGATAAGGACAGATAATTATCAAATTAAAATTCTAAGTCTAACAATGATTTGGAATTGGAGGAAGGCCGAAGGGGAAAATTCAAGAGTAAAACTAAGACTTTCAAAAAAGATCAGATTATCCGATTATGCCATTGCATGGCCTCCAAATCATAGATTTATAAAGCCAGGAGACTTGTACCACAAGTCTAGACCTATTTTGGGCTTTATTTTTAATTTTAAGTTTTCTTATTTTATTTTGTTATTATGCAATTACTAGCCTACAGTAAATGTACTACACTGTCTACATGTAGATGGTCTCTGTGACCTTAGCCTAGGCTTAGTTTACGTAGCTGTTTTACAGTGTACTTCAACTTTAATTTAAAAGTTTTTTTTTAGATCAATATGTTTTAATACTGTTAATTGTTTATTTACTATTTTACATGTAGGTGCTATAGTTTAATATTACTTCTGTTCTGATTTCTGTTGTTATTAGTTATGTTGCTATATTTTGTGTTTTTACAATTCTTGTAATATAATTTAATATAGTGAAGGAATTGTATTCCCACTGACATGACTGCTTAGCTACATCTAACTTCATGCAGGTCTGTTTTGAATATTATTAATTTTTAAAATCTTTCTAAATTATTTGATTTAGACTACATGTACATGTAATTTTGTTCAAACTCTTGTTTTCTCTTCTGTCATGTTTTATTAACGTTAAGGCTTTTTTGTGATCTGTCTTTGTTTATTTGTATGCAAACTGAAGCAATTCCCTCTGCACCTGTACTCAATTTGTTGGTATGTTTATATCTGTTTATTGCTGCATCTGAATTCTTTTCCACATAATCAATGAAAAAGAGTCTCAGTCAGTTTATTGTCCTTTTATTTTATTAATAGAATCTACATGTAAATATATCTTTTGCCAATAATTCTGAAATCAGTTTTGTAGCAAAATTTGATATTATTCTTGTTATTTATTTGGCACTTTCAAAAGAAGACACAAAGTAACAATATACATTGTACATACATTGTACATTAAACTTACATGTAAGTGAATACAGTGATTTCATTGACACTTGTACACCCAAACAGGTGGCCTTGGTAAGGAACAGGTCAATTTAATGGCCATGGCCCACAGGCGCAGGCCTTCATTCCCACACCTGATCGGGTGCACCAGCTTCTAATTAACATACAGTGCGGTTTACAACATAGAATGATATCACATTAAAAAAAATAAAGAATGAGACGTTCAAACATGATATACATGTAGCTTATTTGAGATCATAAAACTAATACTGATACATGTAGGGCCTATCTGTAAATACATTTCCTCATTTCTTTTGCCAGGTTTGACTACCAGGGTTTGGGAGAGTCGATAGGGGAGATGAGGAAAGGAGAAAAGATGTTTGATGTCTGGAAATCAGATGCTCTAGCAGTCCTGGATGAACTCACTGTAGGACCACAGGTAAGAAAGAAGAAGCACTCTCTATCTCTCTCTTATCTACCTGTCTTTCTTTCCCGCTGTCCCTCTATCCGTCTCCATCTCGCTCTATCTCCATCTCTCTCTCTCTCCATCTAGAGCTCTCTCTCTTTATTTCTTTCCCTCTATCCCTCTATCCATCTCTCTCTCTCTCTCTCTCTCGCTAACAAGCAGTGACAATTATGTACATGTATGTAAATGGTTCTGGGACAGAGAAATATTCTGGATTAACTCACTGTAGGACCACAGGTGAAAAAGAAGAATCTCTCTCTCTCTCTTTCTTTCTCTCTATCTCTGTGTTTCTCTCCCTTGCTAACAAGCGAAGACGAAGTTTAATGTTTCATGGATACAGAAATATTCTGATGGTGGTTAGAAAAGATATTGAATAATTAAAAAAGAGGTCAACAAAATTTGTCAAGAAGAATAAAGATCTTTGAATTAAAAAAAATTTACAAGAAACAGTAGTGATCCCTATTTTTTTCTTCTGGCCAGCCCTCCAAAACCTGCTCAGCAGGGCGGGGGTTTGCCAGCCATCCAAAATTCAGTGGGGGAAAGGGGGGGCTTCCTTAGATTTTAAATGTCGGGAAAGTTGTCGGGGAGGGGCAGTCTGCCCCTCTCCCCCCCCCCCCCCCCCCCCGCTACGCTAGTGGTTCTTGTAATTTCTCGAGCTTTTGTGCCCTGATAAGGCACTGAATAATTTAAGGAATTTCTTCCTACCTTCACCCCTTTACTACAGTACTTCACCTGGGTCATGTGTGGCAAATTGTAGATTAATGTCTTACTCTTGCCAGTGGATGCATGAGGTCTAGTAATGATTTGAGCCCTCTTTATTGTGATCTTTAGTACTTTTCCTGGGCAAAGTTAGGCAAATGTACATGTCTTCCCTTGTAAAAAAGTACCATAGTACCCATGGTAATATGACGGTAATTCAACCAAATTACCATCAAATCATGGTAATTTGGTCAAATTACCGTCATATTACCATGGGTACTATGGTACTTTTTTACAAGGGTAATTAGGATCATTCCATGAGGTTGGGGCAAAATTTATGATGATGTAATGCTGGTATGAGATCTTCTGGAAGATGAAATCATCTGTCAAAGATGTATGCAATGAGTAGGGCTCAGCCAGAATCATTCCTGTTTCAGTTGGTACTCTTTAAAAGCTTTGCTTAAAATGCATTTCTTTTTTTTACCGTTCTATGGACATCACATTTTAATAACATTATATTTGGTCTGCCATATTGATTCACCATGAAGCTAGAGTACTTCTCAGCATAAGTGACTATGCTTTTTATGCTGAACTCAGTTTCGCAAACGTTGTTATGGTTGATAGAAGACATACTGTAGTTCCCCACTTCTGGTATGTCACAAAAATTGCCCTAACCATGTGGAATGACATCCCTTACTCTTGCCAAATGATGTCAGAACTCGAGCAGGGATTTGAACCTTGTACCTTGTGATCTACAGGTAACTTTAATATCCACTAGGCCACAACACCACCATTATTCTTTTGATTGTGTGTTTTAGATTCTCGTTGGATCCAGTATGGGCGGGGCCATCATGCTCCTGCTTGCTCTTGAGAGACCAGAACGTATTCACTCTCTTCTTGGGGTTGCCACCGCTGTACAGTTTGACAGACCAATGGCGTACACAGAACAGAAGAGGGTGCATGTACAAGAGGTGAGTGTTTTTGGAAAAACGAAGAGCAGTAGCAAATGCACAGGAGTAGAGAGTAATTTACATAATTATGGAAGTCTCAAAGTAGAGTTTTTGGAAACTAAACAGAAATAGTGGAAAATGAGAAGGATACAAAAAGCAGATGATAGAAGGTCCCAGAGGATATCTTACTTTTTCAGAGCTTCTACACATGAACAGGATATCGATATATTAGCATTGTGATTTGTCACATGGATTTTTTCTATTCTGAAATATTTTTATTGTAATTCTGCATCCACTTTCTTATTTCATTGTCTGTCCTGTCATTAGAAAGGTCTTTGTTGATAAGCACAGGACACTAAGCATTACCAGTTCATCAAAGATTTTTTTTTGTATGCCTTATACATCAATAATAATATCAGTGGTTATCTTACTTTTGGGTCAATCTACGTCAAATCAACGGATGGGTGTCACCCGACCCCCTTCGATTTTCTTTAAACTCGCACCAAATGTTCCCCCGAGTGTCTGACGGAAAACTCCAAAATATTTTGCCCCAAGGTCAAACGGTTGCTAAGATATGGCCTCGCCTAGCAACCAGTGCGCAGACAAAGCAATAAGGCTAATTAAATTTATGCATTTTTGATTGACAACTGTAGCCAAAATTCTTCACACAGAGAGCTTATTGTCTGGATATTGTGAGAACTTTATGCCCTTTACAAAAAAAATAATCATGACACAAATACGATTCTCCGTTTTCATGTACAAGGTCAGCGAAAATGGCGTGAACTGTAAAATCTGTGATTTCAAGTGTATGTTTGGAGGTTCATAGCTTCAAAATCAAATAAGCTTAGGACCCAATATTTTGTATATGTGAACACTTTTAGTAATTGAACAAACCTAAAAAAAAATCAGAACGTTTGTCCAAGCGGTTTTGCTAAAGAGCGCCCTCAAATTTGGGATATTTTCAAAATAAGCCAAGTTCAAGGTCATGGATCACCCTTAGTCCAATCTCGGAACACCACCAATTCTTGTGTATGGATAGGCATTTACCTATATTTTAACGAGTTATCAAAGAAATTTTGCGTCCGGAACGTTCAATGGCCAATGTACACTGTCGAAAATGGTAACGCATCAAAATCAAAGAAAATTGACATATGGGCTTAAGATCATATTTCAAATGTTAATTTCTTCAAGATAAAAAGGCCAAGCATAGTGATATTAACAGTTATGGTAGTATATTATAGGTACTAAAAGAATATATACTACTGTAAGTTTGTTTTGTAGGGAATGACCTTGAAATCGCTTCTCAAAGTCAACAAAAAACAATTATACACTTAAAATATGCTAATTTCTGGTCACGTGTGACCTTTATAGCATATTTCATAATTGATTTTCTCACAGACCCTAAAATTTGGGTATGTTGATATATTACTAAAATGGTAGTTTCTAATGAGTACTTGAAGAATATGTCACATTTGTACACTCTAATCTGACTATGATCTTGAAATGGTGCCCCCAAAAGGGTCCAAAATCATTAAAATAGGTAATTCGCGCTCACGTGTGACTTTTATAGCATAATTCAAAATTGATTATCTCACAAACCCAAAGTCTGATCATGAAGATATTATTGATAGGTTTCTATGAGTACTTGAAGAAAATGTCACATTTGTACACTCTGATTTGAAATGGTGCCCCACCCAAAAGGGACCAAAATGATTAAAATATGCTAATTCGCGCTCACATGTGACTTTTATAGCATACTTCAAACTTGATTTTCTCACAAACCCCAGTGGCGGATTCGAGGGGGGGGGGGGGGGTTTGCTTGTCAGGGAATTGGACCCCCATACCCCCCCCCCCCCCCCCATGAGCGAATTTTGAAGGGGGGTGTAGACAAAAAAAAAAATTTCGCCAGACCTTCAAAATTCTATCTGTGGGGGGGGGGTCGACAAAAATCTTTTTTTGCCAGACCTTCAAAATTCGCTCAGGTGGGGGGGTGGGGTGGAAGGGGGGGTATAGGGGTCCAGTTTCCCTCCATAATTTTAATCATTTTGGTCCCTTTTGGGTGCGGCACCATTTCGAGGTCATAGTCAAATCATTAAAAAAATCTGGCAAAAAAAAAATTGTTGTCGACCCCCAAAACCCCCCCCCCCCCCAATGAGCGAATTTTGAAGGGGGGTGTAGACAAAAAAAAAAATTTCGCCAGACCTTCAAAATTCGATCTGTGTGGGGGGTGGGGTGGAAGGGGGGGTATAGGGGTCCAGTTTCCCTCCATAATTCCCTGACAAGCAAACCCCCCCCCCCCCCCCCCCCCCCGAATCCGCCACTGGGGTTTGTGAGAAAATCAAGTTTGAAGTATGCTATAAAAGTCACATGTGACCGCGAATTAGCATATTTTAATCATTTTGGTCCCCTTTGGGTCTCGTTCGGGGCACCATTTCAAGGTCATAGTCAAATCAGAGTGTACAAATGTGACATTTTCTTCAAGTACTCATAGAAACCTATCAATATTGTAAATATCTTCATGATCAGACTTTGGGTTTGTGAGATAATCAATTTTGAATTATGCTATAAAAGTCACACGTGAGCGCGAATTACCTATTTTAATGATTTTGGACCCTTTTGGGGGCACCATTTCAAGATCATAGTCAGATTAGAGTGTACAAATGTGACATATTCTTCAAGTACTCATTAGAAACTACCATTTTAGTAATATATCAACATACCCAAATTTTAGGGTCTGTGAGAAAATCAATTATGAAATATGCTATAAAGGTCACACGTGACCAGAAATTAGCATATTTTAAGTGTATAATTGTTTTTTGTTGACTTTGAGAAGCGATTTCAAGGTCATTCCCTATAAAACAAACTTACAGTAGTATATATTCTTTTAGTACCTATAATATACTACCATAACTGTTAATATCACTATGCTTGGCCTTTTTATCTTGAAGAAATTAACATTTGAAATATGATCTTAAGCCCATATGTCAATTTTCTTTGATTTTGATGCGTTTATGACCATTTTCGACAGTGTACATTGGCCATTGAACGTTCCAGACGCAAAATTTCTTTGGTAACTCGTTAAAATATAGGTAAATGCCTATCCATACACAAGAATTGGTGGTGTTCCGAGATTGGACTAAGGGTGATCCATGACCTTGAACTTGGCTTATTTTGAAAATATCCCAAATTTGAGGGTGCTAAGCTTATTTGATTTTGAAGCTATGAACCTTCAAACATACACTTGAAATCACAGATTTTACAGTTCACGCCATTTTCGGTGACCTTGTACACGAAAACGGAGAATCGTATTTGTGTCATGATTATTTTTTTTGTAAAGGGCATAAAGTTCTCACAATATCCAGACAATGAGCTCTCTGTGTGAAGAATTTTGGCTACAGTTGTCAATCAAAAATGCATAAATTTAATTAGCCTTATTGCTTTGTCTGCGCACTGGTTGCTAGGCGAGGCCATATCTTAGCAACCGTTTGACCTTGGGGCAAAATATTTCGGGGTTTTTCATCAGACACTTGGGGGAACATTTGGTGCGAGTTTAAAGAAAATCAAAGGGGTTGGGTGACAACTTGCCTGAAAATCTGTTGATTTGATGTGGATTGACCCTTTTATGAAATCATAATCCCTACCTTCTCACTATGAACATGACAGACAAAGAGAGTGGACAAAATAAACAACCCCTCATTCTACCTGTCACAGTGGTTCTGGCAGACAAAAGAACATCCCTTCACTGCTATTCTGTAAAAATAAGTAGGAGCAGGTGAATGTGCATGTGAACACCTGTTCTACTAATTACAGAATAGCAGTGAAGTGATGTTCTTTTGTCTACCAGAACCCTGGTGAAGGGTAGAATGAGGGGTTTGTTTATTTTGTCTGCCCTCTTTGCCCGTCCCCATTGTTGCATCCAGGTGTGTCCCCCCCACTTGAATAGAATTCCTGTGAGGATTGGCGCCCATGTTCATAGTCATGCCTGATGCTCTTCCTGCAGGCTCACGGTTCAAGTCCAGGTGACTCTGCGCACACCACACCCCATAACTTTGTGGACAAGCACTACACTCGATGCCTCAGCCAAGATCCAATGCCCATCAAGCAACCCATTCGTTTGATCCACGGGATCAAGGATGACACCGTGCCCTTCCAAACCTCCGTCGACCTCGCAGTGCGTCTGGAGAGCAAGAACGTGGATGTGATCCTGCGCAAGGAGGGCGCTCATCGCATGTCGGAACCGGAAGATATCCGACTTCTCCTGGACTGTCTTGAAGAGCTCTTGAAAATATGAATTGCCCTTGCTCTGAACCAAGTTGTAAGCCATAGACAATAATGAAAGCAAGTACAAGGTTTTTTTGTCCTATATGTTAACAACTACATCTAAGTTTTTAGTACATGTATATCTGCTTATAGTGTTAATTTGATAGCTCTGGTAGATTATATACAATAGTGTATCAAGTAAATTGACACTTTGATGTCAAGTTATATTCACTATAAGCCAGTTCGTAATTGGTACATGGTACAAATGACCCTGAAATGACCCCAATTTGTACACGCACGCGCATTTGTTTTGGTGGACGCGGAACTTGTTTAACAAGTAAAATCATACAGGTGCGCGCATCGTGGTGCGTGCAAAACGACAGCGTATAAAGGTCGATTGTACTCGGTACAAATGACCTTTATCTGCACATGCGCAAATAGTAATTACAAACTGGCTTATTTAGTAACATATGGGACACCAAATACCAAATACCTTGGTCTTGTTAAAAAAAAGAACTGGGCCCTGTTACATTTAAATGTTATAAGCTACTGAAATCCTTGAATCTGATTGGCTGAAAGCAAATTTGTCATAGAAGTTCCGCAGTTGTTATTGATAACAAGTTTTATGAAACAGGGCCCTGGAAACACAAAGAGTGCATGTGTTTGCACATTTTGAACGAATGGGATTATTTGAAGCCCCTTTGTAACATTACATATTTTGTTATTAGTGCCAGGTATGCTAATGATATAGTGCAATATCAGAATTGCAATGTGATGCATTATTCATGAGGGATAATAGCGTTACTGATGATAATACTGTAGGTATTTATAGTTGTTTAAAAAAGAGCAAGATGTCTTCTCCTTATTGTGCATGGTCAATGCTGATGAGGGTATGAAAAATGCTGCATTTGCTAATGTACTATCTATGCCTCGAGAAACATCTTACCGAAAAGTTATCCTGTAGGACTTGTTATTAACAGTCCGAATGCACCTTTGAAGATACTTATGTGGCGTAAAGGGCTTGTCAGATATCAACGTACAGTAGCGATAAATATAGCGATAGATCCTAAATTGCTCCCCTGTTGTTCATGTGGAAAATGAATTGGCTGTAGGTCAGACCTCATCGACTTTTGCTAATGAGCCTTTGTCATCGATTTGATCGGGTCATTGGGCCCTCATGGCGAGTGATTTTCTAGGGACAGGCCTCAACGATAATATCTGTCTTCCAATAATTATACTCCTTCGATGTGACATGCTCTGACAACATTACGCTCCAGCGATGATTGCTCTCTGCTTTATTTTGTCAAATATATAGGGTTGGGATTAGGGTTGCAGTTGAGATTTAGGTTTAGGGTAGGGTGAGTGTTTGGAATTCAGTTCAGTTCAGTTCAGATTTCCGCAGAGCAATTGTTGCCGCAGGATGTGTCAGTCATCATACAACCCTATTCTATAGCCAAGTAAGCATTTATTAAAGTACTGAGAACACTGAATTATAAATCTTGTGAATATACATGTATGATAAAACTGATGTCTTCCTTGCCATGAAAGTGCCATATAGCTTCCTGTATGAAACTATTGCAAATTCCAAGGGTAATAAAACCTTTCCAGCAAAAATAATTGGATGAAAACAGAAAAGCGAGGGAAACAGGATAGTGAAAGTCCGAACGAAACTGGAACAAGTAATAAGATTTTATTTTTTTTAAGTTTAGATAAAGTGTTTATGATTAAAGGGGTGAACTGCTTGTTCAGCTGAGACAAACTGGTAAGAACTCTCTCCTCATACCACACTCACACCAACAAGACTGATGCCAGACCCACAGCAGACCGACCAAAATGATATTGCCTTCAATGGTCTTAAATTTGTCTTAAATTTGAAAAAAAATTACGTTTAAGTTGTTTTCTATATTGGAACAATATTCCCCTACAGGTACATGTACCTCACATCACAGTGATGTATCCATTTGATATTTCCATTTATAAAACGGGTTCAAGAATGTAGCCATCCTGATTGGTCAAATAACACCACGTGACCGTGCACAACTAACGCACGGCAAAAACGCTCTAACACACAGCTAAGCTGCGTGTACGCGTACCTCTGGTGTGTGCAAACTGAAACGCGAATAACTTTTGTTGGGTGCGCTTATGTGATGTCATCCAGGAAAGCAAATGGCAGCCTCCATGACTGTGCGACTCTTGGCGTTTCTATGGGGTTTGTAACTATTTTTGTAGACTTCATAATCATATTGCCGACCCGTTTTATAAAACTATTAATACATGGTTGTGAGTTTGTGCGTTAGTGCAATCCGGCAACATGCAGGTTTTTATCGTTTTTATCGTGGTGCGTATAGTACAC
Source organism: Heliocidaris erythrogramma (assembly GCA_025617745.1). Taxonomy (NCBI): domain Eukaryota; kingdom Metazoa; phylum Echinodermata; class Echinoidea; order Camarodonta; family Echinometridae; genus Heliocidaris; species Heliocidaris erythrogramma. Next base: position 43,300,279 of record CM046854.1, on the reverse strand, counting down.
CACGATAAAAACCTTTGTGTTGCCAGATCGCACCAATGCATTCCCAACCATGTATTAATAGTATAATGTATTGTGATTACAACTTTCAAAAAGTCAAAACTTTCTCATTGATTATCCATTTTTTTTTTTACTTTATCAATCAGTCTATTTCAAAGCAATTTTCTGTAAAGGTTGGATTGCCCTAAAAGGGACTATGCCTTGTTTGATAAACCATTCTACCCTTGTGCATATGTAACATATGAAATAAGTTTACAAAATAAAAATAAAGTGCTAAATCCTTTTATGTGGAGGTTTAAGATTTAACCACAATTTGACCAATGTCATTAAAAGAAAAATTATGAATGTCACCTTTAAAAGATGCGACTGAACAATGTGTTAGCTGTAAGCAGATAGGCGCTACTTTCTTGTACATATACATGTACAGGTATAGGGATTTTCTTCAATTAACAGTGGGCTGTCTGTTTGCTACTTGCAATATTTAACATTGTTATATGTGTTAAAATCGTACAGCAGTATATGAATGCAGAGTATACTTTTGTTCTTCAATAAAAAAGAACAACAAAAATTTTGTATGTGATAAAACAATTTTTTGGTACTATCTCTATTATGCTGTATTATTATTTTGAGTATATTTGCATTCTACATTGTATTTTGAATTTGAAACAATTTGTACCACAAAATGTTGTTCTTAATTTATAAGTTTGATTATGCAGGATATTTTATGAATTGTTGTATTCAGTAATTCTATTTGTAAATAATTTGGCAGAAAGAAAAATATATTAGCTCATATTTAATTTTCAAAAACTTTGCTCTATATTCAGAATGAGATAGTGCAATGACTGATATCCTAGAAAGAATTAAAGATGCCCCTTTTTGGAGGGTTGCAATACTGTTATTAGATCTTGCATTTTTTTCTGTTCTCATTTGTGTACTACCCTCCTCCCCTTATACATCATAATAATACAGTGGGATCTTGTTATAAAGAACACTGTTATAACAAACTCTCGTTATAACAAGGTAATTTTGCCGGTCACACTTCTTTGTATTCAATTGCTTTTTAGCCCTGCTATAGCAAGGTTTCAATATAAAGAGGTAATTTTCTTGGTCTCAACGAGTTTGTTACCGCGAGGTCCCACTGTAGCTATAGTTGCATTGCGCATGTATCCATCCGACGGAATGCTCTTTCTCTTCCCTCCAGTCTCTCCTTCTAGCCTTCTTCTCTTTCTCCTTTCTTTCCTCCCTGTGTATTTCTTTCTTCTTTATCTCTCTCCTAAAATATCTCTCTTGCTCTCTCATTTTCCCTGTCACCCTCTTCTCTTTCTCCTTTTTCTCCTCCCTGTCCCTTTTGATTTGTCTTTATTATTCTCACACACACACACTCTCGCTCTCTCTCTCTCTGCCTTCGTCTACTTTACCATTTTATCACTTTCCAATAATTTGTCTCCCTTCTTTCACTGGTACATGTATATCATTTTCTCCCAAACTTACTCATCTCTTACTTTAACTCTCTCTCTTTCTCTCTCCCCCTCGATCTCCCCCTCTTTCTCTCTCTCTCCCCTTCGATCTCCCCCTCTTTCTCTCTCTTCAGTTCTTTTATAACTTGGTTCACTCCGATGTTTTCCTCTGTAATGTCAGCTCTTATATGTCGGCGTCAAAGGTCACACTCGTGGGCCAAATGTTAAATGCATACACATCTGGAGCTGAATGGCCATTCAGGCAATTGTTTGTTCAATAACGGTGTATAGTCTGTAATTGACTGTTCTTGAGTAACCGAGCTAGGTATATTAAAAATGGAAGAGAAAAAAAAATCATTTCTTTGACAATATTATCTGGAGATGAGAATATTAATCTAACAATATTCACTGGAAAAATATGAAGAATATACAATTTAATATATCACTGCAAGTTTCCAACATTAAAATGCGAGTTTTGTTTTCCTGTTTAATCTTTTATGCGGAATTGAAAATAGGAGCACACTTCAGGCAGCGAGATAACATCATTTTCCTTTGACATAATGCGGACAAGTATCTTGAACAAACATTATAATTTACTGAAAGAATTGCCCTTTTCACTTGGGGGCCTACCGGTATGACGTTATACAATTAAGTAGGGCACAATATCAAAATATTTACGTCAAAGGATTAAGCCATATTAAGCCATATTCCGATACCTGTCTATATTCTTGAGTTCCTATCTACCTCCATCCTCCCTCTCTATTTCTTTATCTCTCTATCTTTGACCAGACATTCCCCATTCTCTTTCTCCCTCTCCCCCTCTCTATACCTCCCCCTCTCATAAATCCCTCATGTCTCTTCCCTCTCTCTCTCTCCCATTCGCTTTCTCCCTCTCCCCCTCTCTATACCTCCCCCTCTCATAAATCCTTCATGTCTCTCCCCTCTCTCTCTCCCACCCCCGCTCTCTCCCTCCCCATTCTCTTTCTCCCTCTCCCCCTCTCACAAATCCCTGTCTCTTCTCTCTCTCCCATTCTCTCTCTCCCTCTCCCCATCTCTATACCCCCCTTTCATAAATCCATGTCTCCCCCTCTCTCTCTCCCTCCCCTATCTCCCTCTCCCCCATTCTCTCTCTCCCTCTTCCCCGCTCTCTCTCTCTCTCTCCCTCCCCTATCTCTCTCTCTCTCTCTTCCCTCCCAATCCATGATCCCCCATAGAGGGGGCGCTAATATTCAGCCTTTACACTCATCACAGCGGCGTGAGCCATCTATATACTCAGAGTTTGGCCAACTCGGTTCCAGTAGGTAACAACGTATAGTACATGTTGCTTTGTTAGGTAAGCGTGGAACAAAGGAATAGCCATGTTATGCCCAAATGGAACCGAATTGGCCAAACTATGTGTATATGGATGGCTTGTACCCCGCCCCTGCATGAGGATGCACCGATGCTTAGTTTGACCTCTATTGTTCGTTATTCCGGAAATCATATATCATTATTAATTCCTTAAATGGCTGATAAATCAATAGAGATAGTATCATGGGTTCCAGCCTAAGTTTTAATGACCCGCGAGATCCCTCAGCCTTTCTGACTAAATTTTCAGAATTTTCACGAGACTGACGTCTTACGGTGCTATGTCGGTCTCACTGGCCCGTCGGCCAAAGGGACGTTCTCAATCAAAACACACGTACATTAATTCTCGCGCAAGTGCAATTTGGTTCCTTTAAACAAAAATTAACAGTAATGCCGTTTGCCTATACACATGCAGCCTCAGGTCAAAGTTATGTTTTTAAAAGAAAATATCATTATCTATTTGATTGATAGACTTCGCACATTTGGTCAATGGCAATCTCTGAAGTGGTTGATTAAGACGCCAGATTATATCGGTTGTGAATACAGTTCAAATACTTAAAAACCGAGTACGTGTCTTGGTAGATTGGTTTATGTTACATGTACTTGTAGTTTGATAAACGGTGATAATTTCTGGGTCCAGCGTAATTTCTGGGTCTTCGCGTAAAGAATCATCATCATTTTTCATTTATAGGAAAAGAAATTATTATTAGGTCTCACTCCGATGAAACGCTTATATCGTCTTTGCAATAATCTTGAATTCATGATAAAAGACTATCGTGTGATCTTACTCATGACAGAAAGCTCAGTCTGCAGGCCTGGCAGTCTCTACTTTTGGGTGCAGTACCGACAATAGTCTTACAGTCCAGACAATCTGATCCGCATAACGACTGGCAAGCTATAGGGTTTAAGCCTACAAAGTGACGGCATTTAAATGTTAAAATAAGCGTTATTGTTGTTTGCTACTGGTAATTTTTTGTTATTGTGTTTATGAGTTGTTCTTACTTTTGTCTAATATCACTAAGTTTTCCTTCCTCGACTCTTCTCCATCGTATATTGTCTGATACCTGTTTACAAACATTTTTCTGATTGTCAAATATTTTTACTTTACAGTGCGTCCCCCAAAAAAGTTAACAGTTGGAAAAAGTCTCCCCAAAGAAATATTTCAGTATATTTTCAATAAATTTTCATTCTAAGATATATGGTCTCTCCCATGCAATGACACCCAAAAATATATGGCTAGTTATTACGCTTGAGTGATCAAAAGCCACTTTTTTGAAAGGGTGCATGCAAAATTCATATTTGACAAGAATTGGTATTTGTTCAGGCAGGTATCAACAAAGTTGACAACTGTTTAAAATCGACAGCTGAAAAAAATTCTTCCCAATTAAGTATTTCTAATTATTTTCAGGAAATTCTCATACCTGTGGATAGCTTAGAACCTCTCCAACCAAATGACACCAAAATATTGCACAATGATTTTACGTTTGAGTGAGTAAATGCCTCTTTTGTGAAAAGGTTCGAAATCCATACTTGACAAATGCTTGTATGTCCGTTCTGGCTGGTATCAGCAAAGTTTTGACAGTCATGAAAAGGCTTAGAAATTTTTATTTTCTGATCGTTAAAAGACAATAATGAAAAAGCAGCTTTTGTTCACTCCATGTCCTGTTATATCCCATCAAAACTTTATGGTTGAGTGAGTAACCAGGTGAAATTAATAGACTCACCCAAAATAACACTTTGAACCACTCAACAAAGTAGTTAATTGCTCACTCAAGCATAATATGTTAATGGAATGTGTAAGGACATACAGAGAACGAAGCCTGTTATTTCATAACTTGTCTTTTATTGATCAAAAAATGGAAATTTATAAGCCTTTTCATGACTTCCAGCTTGGCTGATACCAGCCAGAGCCAATATCAGTTCTTGTCAAGTCTGGATTTTGCACCCTTTCACAAAATTGGCTTTTGCTCACTCAAGCGTAGAATGTTGTGAGATAGTTTGGTGTCTTTTGATAGAAGAGACCCTTAGCTATTCACAGTCAGGTATAACCATTTGAATTCCTAAAAATATTTTGAAACATTTATTTGGGGAGGCTGTTAACTTTTTTTTCTGGGACGCACTGTAGTGTTGCTACAAATTCTCTGTCGTTGATTTTTCTTTTAAAAAACAACAACAACGTAAACTGATCCTATTATTTGTCATTCTTTCTATTATGAGACTTTGACAATTGATTTTTTTTTTACAAAAGTGAGACCATATTCTTATGCTAAACACAGCTACATCCTTGGCAGCAATGTTATTGATTATTTACCCACGTACTGCCGTCATTCTAACCAGCCTGATGAATTCGAGAGATTTTATCAATGAAACGACGAAATTCAAAGCCAATGTTGAACATGGAGTAAAGGGGGAGTAGTTACTTTTAGAACACGACGAGGGGCCGTCGGGGATTACTTAACGCTTAATTTTGCAACAAGTTATCTGTGAATTCGAGCAACGCCATCGATTACTGCCCGCGGAGACATCGTACGCGGTTGCGTTTCCCAATACAATCTAGTAGGAGTCTGCATGCATGCAGACAGCAACATGATATCCCTTTTATTTCTGTTTTAAAACATCCGGAAAAGGTTCAAACGAATATCTTCATCTCCAGCACGCATAATAATGAAAAGAATAATTGTTGTCGGTAATTATATAAAATGCAAACAAGATCTGAAAGCTATTGGAAATGCGAAGTCAGAGATAAATAATATAAATAGCAATCAAATCATATCAAATCAAAATCAAATCAATCATATTGCACAAATATGATAAATAAGTTTGTTAACTCTTACTTCTAAAGTACCAATATATATATTTGTTCTTTATTTCTGGACAGAGTAATAAAGGATATTGGGGCATAAACCCACGAATATTCATTTTACCTCATAGAATGCGTTTCACATTCTAACAAGCAATGTATTTATGTCTACAAATTATTATTAGTGTATTATGTAAACCCATTTCATGCATTTTCGGGCCCCGTCTCCGACACGGTTTCCTATCACGTACATGACATACTGAACTTTGGATAGCTTATTACCTAATCGCATTTTAAAATCAAATTAAGATTTATTTCACAGATTAAGGTCAAATCTCCTTCAAATTGCTTACGGTGTACTGCTCCTGTCACCAGGTCAGGTGGGAGGGGCCGATGGTGATATTTACCCCCCCCCCCCCCCACACACACACCCATACACCCACACCTAATGTTAATTAGGCAAACAATAACTGTGTATTCGGATGACTACTCCATGCCTTGGATCAGTATCAACTTGAACTTTTGCATCCGAACCGTTGCCTCCTTTGAAAATGACCCTCGGACAGGAATTACCCTCTAACCAGAGCCCACATAAGATTACCCCCGGATAAGTCGGAATGTCGGATAACACAACCCGGACAATTACTCCGCGGACAGCTATTCCCGGACAGCCGGCCTTAAAGTATTAAACCAATTTAGCTCCTTTGACAACTACCCAGCGGGAATACCAAGAGGGAATACCCAGGGGGAAGTGGTTCGGGAATGGTAGTCCAAGAATAAGTTGTCCGAGAACTTAACCCATACCAATCTCCAAAAGAACTTAATTTTCAAAATAATTTCCCCGTGCCAACCAATATCAAAATCTCATGACTTTTAAATAAAATTTACTATTACTCCACTGATCGCTTTTCTGACACACTCCTTCCCAATATCAAACTTTCTAACAAAGCTTGCTCAAGCCAGTCACTTATTTCAAAGGGAAATAACTCCCTTGATATACCAACGCGAGCTTCTTCTAAATTTTTTTTTCACATCAGTGAGGAAACTTGAAAAAAATTCAGTGACAAAAATGTAATTTATAAACATATTTTATTTGAATCAACCACCTGCGTATGAGTACTGGCATAAGATCTTCAAATTATTTCATGTAAACATGATTTTATACATACTATTTGCTAGGTATTCTTCCTTATTATATTGTTTACACCGTGTTTAACGGTTTAAAGTTTGAAGAAAAAAAACACGATATGGTATCGAAAATGATAATGATAATGCCTGAAAAAAAAATCGAATAATTTTATGAAATGTTTTCATTGAACAATTTTATTACCATGACTACGCAAAAGTTATTATCCCACGAAAATGAATATTCTATTACATTTATTATGCCTCATATAAATACCCTTTTTTAATACATGGCAAGATCGATTTTAATGTTTTCTTTTCAATTCTTTTTTGTTGGCCATTTGATCCACCGAAAACCGTCTAAAGCTATTAATGAAGCACCTATATAGCTCCATCACTTTGAAGGTGGTTTTTGTGAAATGAAAAGACCTGTCCATTTTCATTTTTTTTTTTTTTTGGGGGGGGGCGGGGAAATTTGGGATAATTTGTGACATGGACTTACTCCAACTGGTCTATATTTGGATTCATAATCAGCTTGAGCTAAACACGCCAAACAGTGATCACGCTTTTTAAAGACTATCTCCGCACCGCCGAAGTTCATTCCGCGAACTCACACGCTGTCGCGTATAACTGCTGCGGCCAATTGACTACAGATGCACCGTCAACTGTTTGTATATATCGCATTTTCTGACTTCACGACCCTAATATAAATTTCACCAGTGGTACTGAATGTAGACGTTAAAAAGGTTGTTTGACACGGAGTTGTGATTTCTTCATAAGGTTATGTGTTATACGCGACCACGTGTGAGTTCGCGGAGTGACCTTCGACGGTGTGGAGAGACTCTTAAGCTTGATCACAGATTGTTTTGGATCTTTCGCTCAAGCTGATAATGACTTAAGTTTCTTTTCCTTTGTGGTCTAGCTATCAGAGACTTTACATTCAAGAAACCATGGTAAGGGATAGACTTAACTGAAATTATTACAAAACTTGCATTCAGTCGATAAAAATGCATACCTACTTTGTATACCTTGTCCATTTGGGAGCAAGGAGAGGCCTACTTCCAACATGGACTCTGACAGGTTGATTCTTGACATAATATACACAATGTCAATTCAAGCCACATCGACACGATCAACACATACATATGCTGCATTATTTTTGTCTTTCCTTTGATAATAACATGTATATTCAGCATTTAATCCTTTTTTAAGACGTGGATAAGGTATTTTTCCTTTATCATAGCACCGTGAAGCAAAAATGCATATTTCTAATAAGCAATTTCTGATAGTGTTGTACCCATTCAGTTATGTTTAGATGAAGAGGGGGGGAACAGACCTGAAAGCGAAATCGCATTGTTGCGTTATACATAATAAAACCAGTAGATATATGGCATGCTCGTTATTCTCAATATTTGGTTTTAGGTAAGTAGGAAATAATGTTTAATATTGCAATTGATTTGTCCATTTTGCTACATACTCAACAAGACTTTAGGGAAAATGTGATGCAGTATAGAGGTTGAAATTGTCCTGTAATGGGGCCTGAAGGAATGTATCCAGAGCGAGAAGGAAACATCCAGAATGCCGTCAACTAACAAGTAACTTGATCTGTCAGGTACACCTCAGGAAAGTCGAGTAGAAGAACGAACAAAAATGATTGATATTGTCACAATTTTGTTATCACTTAACGTCCACGAACGATCATCAGATCACACACCACCCATTCCCCTGATGGCCATAACCGCGGAAGAGCCCCTGAAACAACCCTTGAGCCGCCCTTCCAAATCACACACGCAGATCAAGCTAGCAGAGACGAAACACATGCGGGATTTACCTGCAGAAAAAAAAAACAACAGCAAAATGATGATAGTGTTAAAGAATTAAAACATGGAAAATCTTTGGTGAATGTAGATTTACTTATTTTCTTGATTTCCTATTATTTTATTTATAACAAAAATTTTGGGTCTATAGCATTAATATCTGTTACGGGTGACATTCCTGACGCAGCATTGGTCAAAGATCACATGATGCGTAACCTGTGCCGCTTAAGGAGATCCTCTAAAAACGTCCGTCTCCTTTACTCTATAATAATGTCAGTCTGTCTCATGTGACTCACGGTGTGTTTACCTGATAATAAAGATGTTCTCCTGTTTGGTCGGTAGCCCCTGGTTTCCACATCAAATAGTGTCGTGTCAGGCTCGTTCAGTGATAAATCGTCAAGCTGAAAGAGAGGGTAGGCTGTTACCTGAGGCAGAGTGACCATTAATGACATGATACATAGAACGAGGATAACGAGAGGTCGTGACATCGTGACGTCAGAGATGGGACCTGCGCACAGAGAAATGAATAGAGAAAGTGATTATGTTTAAAAATAAAGAAGAAAATGTTGATAACATACAAATCACAATAATGCATTAAAATGTTGGGCTCTGTTACTATTATTACCACAGTATTTCCAGGTACCCATTTAATACAACTGAGTCGAGAGGGACTACGTGGGGAAAACATCTTATCCAAGATTTATTCGCAAGGTTCGAACGAGGACCTCAGAGCCAAGAGCCTTTACCAATATACCCAAGTGCTAGCTCCCATAGTGTTTCGCGTCCGAAATATATTTCATTATTTCGCACTTTCTCATCAAGGATCTTGCACTCACAAAAAATAAAAACTAAAGATGCTAAACGACAACTCTTAATGAAAAAAAATACTGTCACTAATTGCTTGCAATTAGTTTGCAAAATACAAGGGGTTTGCAAAATACAAGCTTTGCTTTTTAGCATTCCCCTCCATTTTCAGCATTTATTTATTATAATTATCTTTGAAAATTACGCCGAATGAAAATTATTGTTATTACATGCATTTTGTTCATGATATTATTTAGGATGTATTTACGTTTGTCTTTATATTGTTGAAAATGGTTCATGATATTATTTATGATGTAATAACGTTATATTTTGTTGAAAAATGCTTCATGAAATTATGATGTAATTACGTTGTTATATTCTGTTGAAAATGGAAAAATAAATGAAATGAAATGAAATGAAATGAAATGCTTCAAAAATATTACCCTGACGATCATGATAATAAAATAGGACAGAGAGAAATTCGTTTGCTTTGAATCCATGGGTTTTCCGGTTGTAAAATTGTGTGCAAAATGGCCTATGAAGATGGACATAGACGGGCGCATTACCCAGTCACCCCATCGAGTTCGACAACCATTCCGACAAGACACCGAACAAAAAATTTACATTTACAATCGGTTGGTTTGGAGTCGGTGTAGATTCGGTTTAGCGGTATGACTCGGGTATATATCTCTACTACGGCGCATTAACAGTGGCGAGAAAAAAAATATAATGGCATATTCCCCCATAACCCATTTTGATATGTCAGTCGTAAATCATTTACAGGATATCAAACCAGAATGATGAAGATAAGCGCGGGATAGTGGGCGTATTCAACGCATAATCTGCAGTTTTGCGAATTCTTCACGTCGAGAAACTAAAGAAAACAAAATCGAAATTAGGTCGCATTTCATAAATTGAATGGCAAGTCCATATGATGTGACATATGATTAAACAGAAGACATATGGAATAAAAAGAGATTTGTGGAATGGAGAGCTCTTGTCATTCACTGGAATGTTTAGATAATTCCTACCTAGAAGAGTATGACATAATTTATTTTCCTAATTATAAAAAAGATAACAAGAACAAAAAATCTCTTAGAACTATTGTGTCCTTTTGCGGTGATTATCTCTGACAAGCCCCCTCTGGATATAAAACTGAAATCACATTTTTCGGAAGAGCTTTAATCCACTTGTTCTGTTTTGTTTTTTAGGGGGTGGGTACACTCGCAGATTTTTAATGTAGGTGTTTGAGAATAATGTCGATCCCTTCATTTTTGTAAATCCCTCCTATTAATCATTCATGCTCCTACTTTCATGACTTTCGTAGGCGATTTCATTTTTTCTAGTTCAGCCAACAACCTTGGTTTCTTCCATTTTCATTATGTTATTTGCCTTATATTAATCATTATACTAAGTGTTATAAAAACACTTTTGATCGTTAATAACTCAAACATTTTACCTCGTGTAGGCTTAAATAGTCATAATTGACTGATACAGGCCTTAAAACAAAAAAAAAAGTGTCAGACTGAGGTTTTTACATTACAAAGCTGAAAGTAAAATTTGCTGGAGAAAGTTTCTTACCATTTCAGTTAATCTCTGAATATTGATTTTCACTCTTTGAAATATCAAGGCCACGAGATCTGTGTGTATCAGTAATTAATTCAGAATACAAGAAATTGCCATTGTGCATTGCAGCTGAAATACCAGAACACCGTTTTAAACCAGAGTCATGAATCATTAATGAACGTATTCAGAGAAATGTAATGAAACTTGCTCCCAATAAATTTTACATCCACTAACTTTACTATGTAAAAACATCAGTCTGATACGAGGTACTATTTTTTAGCTATCGAAAGTGTCCACTGTTCTTTTTTTAACGCCTAGTAGCTACCAGCATGACAAGTAGGGTGCACATTTATAAGTTGGCCTGTACACAACCGTCAATTGTGTCACGGCTATTGATTTTCAAGTTAGTCGTTAGTTAGTCGTAAAAACTTTGATAATGAAGATGACTTTGTCGAAGAGTAAAAGCACAAATATTAGAGAAACATAATTGTGAAAGTTATTTCAAAACGCAGGATGGGGTTTGACTACTTGATAGTAATCAATGATCACTTTGCTGCTACGACTCTCATGACTCAACCCCCATGCACCCAGATCTTCGTTAGTACAGGAATGTGTTTCACAGCAGGGAAATGTAATCACAGCATACATGATACCATATATGTGATTACATTCGCATGACCTTTAAGACAAATCTATAATATAATAATTTCCAGTGATTTTTTTTTCTTGGTGAATACTTTGTTCCAACCGCAAATTTAGTAGATCCGTCCCTAGCTATCGACCACCAGGTATACGGTTATATCTCCTTCGATCAAAAATGCTTGATTTGAACAAGTGGCAAAATTTTGTTGTACAGTGTATTAGATTTAAACCAATACATCATACTCGGTCAGTCACCTCCGAGGTGAATACGCAAGTCGGTGACCATCTTGTCATTGCTGAAGGAACGATAACATAAATAACGTATTATGTTTTCTTTATAAAAAAAAAAAAGGTCGCCTGTCACTGTTAGTTTGATTTATATCAGTTAATCAATTAAGTTACACTAGCTCCCAATATACCTGGAATTGGCAAACACCTTCATTTCCTTCTTGTAGGTCGGGCAACCTTGTCATTTAGTTTCCCTCCATAAAACCAACTGAATTTAGCTTCTCATTTAAGTCTAATTTTTCAAAGGTCATTTTCGACCCGCCATACAGACACTCAGGCGATTTGATTTATATTGAAAAAAAAATAAAAGAATGTATGACTATAAAATGTATCCTGTAAAAGTGTGAAATGCTGGTATTTTACTTGGAATATTATTCAATTATAAAATTATACTTATTTTTTCCCAATCTTCCCTTTATCTTCAGTTGTTCTTAATAATTATTAAAGTCTCTCTCTCTCTCGTTCTGCCTCTCCCTCTCTGTATGTCTGTCTGTCTGTCTGTCTCTCTCTCTCTCTCTCTCTATGTCTTTCCTTCTATCAGTAAACATCTCTCTTTACCTTTATTTCCCCTGTATCCTTTTTATCTTTTCCCTTTTCCTTCATAATTTCCATAATTTCAACTGATATTTCTTGACACTTTTGACCTCCCACGCATTTTTCGTATCAAACACGACGAACAAATACATAAGAAACAAAAGAAAATGACTTGTTCATGTAACAAACCATTCAATATGGGACTGAACTCTAAAACGATAATGCTTCAATGAAAACAAGATTCCCATCGTGGGAAGTGAAGTGCAATTCAGGATATTTAAGTTTCAAAGGAAACGAAAACAAACAGGCCAAGTCAATCTTAAAATAAAATTCCAAAACTACGGAATATTATTCTTAATAGCATTACAGTTATCAGCTTGGACGGGATTTTTAAATAACTCTTAAAAATCAGTTAAGCCTATTATCTGTGATGTTGGCAATAAATAATAAATTTATCCCACACAAAAAAGTGGGGGTATCCCCCACCGGGTCCGCTCGCTATTTATAATGACCGCTATTCATAGAAAACCGCTATTCATTTAACACGCGTTATGAATAGCGAGGTAATTTGTCTATGGTTTGCTCGCTATTAATAATGACCGCTATTCATACAAAACCGCTATTCATTTAGTCACGCGTTATGGATAGCGGTCCTTATGACTAGCGAGTTTACCCCTCCCCCACAGTGTCCAAACAGAAAGCATTCGCCCAGGGAATAAGGCGAGTGATGACGTAGTCAGAAACATAAAGACCAAAATCTATTGTAAGTGGAGATATAAAATTGTATTCATTTTTCTCCAGTATGAATGAGTAATGCATGTTTGTCACCGCCCTGGGAGTCGCTTTATGGTGTATGACACTCTCATTCATAGTCAATGTTTGTAAGTTTATAAAAAATGTGTACATGTAATTGTAAGTGGAGATAATTATAATCTATTTATTCCCCCCCCCCTCCTCCCTCCCCCCGTGTGAATTTATAATGCATACTTGTCTCTGCCACTGGGCGTCGCAATAGGGAGCAAGCGACGCCCACTCAAAATTCTGTTGGTTAATATTTAGTAATTTTGTCCCCTAATTTGTTAATTTATTGCTTTTTATCCTCTGTCTATACCATATATATTTGTATAATGGGCAGAAGATATTGAGAATGTTTTCACTTTCTTTACATAGTGGCACATCTTTTTTGCCTTCAAAGTTCGATGGCAATTTCAAAATCTTTCTTCCTGGCATATTGTACATGTTTGCCCGTAAAATATGTCGCCAAATGTTGTCAGACAACCCTCGAAAAATGTTAATTAACAAATCTATAGGATAAAATATATAACGAATATGGAGAGAAGAACGAGAACAAAGATGACGATATACCTTTTTCTTCTAATTTTCTCAATCCATCTCAATATACATGTTGTGTTAGAATGTCAAACGTAAAACTACATTTAATCAATCGAAACACGTGAACTTATTTTATCTTAGGGGCAATTCCACGGTTACTCACATTACATTTGGAAAGGTTTTAAGTACTACAGGTGTTAGGTAAATGAGTTTTAGTTACAACAATGTACACATGTCAGAGTACCTAAATACCAGCGGCCCCCTCCCCCTTTGGAAGAAAAGTATGCATTTTGACCATAAAGGACCCGCCCTTTTGTCGATTGTGCCCAATTTTTTGTGGTTGTTGCTTGTCAGATAATTATGGAGGGAAACTGGATCCCCATACCCCCCCCCCCCCCCCCCCCCCCCCCCACTGAGTGACTTTTCGAGAAGCTGGCAAGACCAAAAAATTAAGGGTCTACCTTTTCCAAAAGTTGACAAACCTGCATTTGTGTGCTCCCCTTAAGTCCTGGATCCGCCCCTGCTAGATACAGTATCAAAACTGAGAGAAACATACTTTCAGTCAAACCTGCAAAGGTTCGGATAATACTCACGTTACATAATTTAAAAAATAGAGAAAAATATAACGTAAGTAACCAAACATTTGCAGGGTTGGCAGAAAGTATGCTTCTTCTTCTGAGTTTTGATACTGTATTTATGTACTCTAATATGTGTGCATTGTTGTAACTGAAACTCATTTACCCAACACCTGTAGTAAGAGAACAGAAGGTTAAGATGTAACTCAAAACCTCTCCAGATGTAATGCGAGTAATCATGGAATCGCCCTTAGGTGTTTTAAGTGGTCCGTGGAAAGATCAAAACATTTCTATGATTATAAATGTGACAAACATAAACTCTTTGAAGCCAAGCAGAGTGAAAAATGAAAGTTTGAGGGGAAAGAAATGAGGACAAAAATTAGAAATATCTGAAGTTTTATTATAAAAAATAGCATTTACACTCATAGAGTTATACGACACCCTCCCCCTTGAGGATTTTTTTTTGGGGGGGGGGGGGCTGCGATAGGACTTCCACAAGCGGGCTGCCCCTATCTGAAATAATAATAATAATAATAATAATAATAATAATAATACTTCGTTATTTTTCTTTCCGCATATTTCTTTTGGGGAAATATGGGTCCTCATCTTTAATCGAATTTATAATGGGGTTTTTTTACATTTTAATTAAATATTGTTGCATCAGTTCTTTCTGTGACCTAAATAATGATTTCTTTTTCTTTCTTTTTTCTCGTTGTTCAATGTTAAACTTAAAAAAATAATTTCCTCCTCATTGCTAGTAGACTGGCCACATCGTATGAATAATTATTCCCCATATCCCATATCCCTAGTTTATCTACCGGTCTAGACGACAATTCCTTAACTAGATGCAATTCCGATATTTTTAACGTTCTTTTTCTCAGTGATTAATGACATACGATGCATATAAAGTTCCAGCCGTTCCTTATACTGCAAAACCTTCTCAAGCTCTCCGTAGGCTATTTTATAGAGTAAAACGAAAATAACATTTACAAATCAAGCAATTTTCATAACCTAATTCAAAACCTAATTTCTTGATTTTAATCAATCTACCTTCCTTCACTTTATCAATTTCTGTTTTTCTACTGTCCGTCGTTTCCCTCTTCATCTTCCTAATTTCACCCTTCTTCCCGTCTCGTGCATCTTCTTCTCCTCCTTCAGCTCCTTCTCCTGGTTTGCACCTTCCTCCCATTATATTTATAGCATAATGAAGTCGCTGCCCTTCCTTATCTTCATAATCTACTTCTGTGAATGTTTTCCCCTTCAGTTATTCTTCTTAATCTGTACACTATACGTCATCATTTTTATGCCCCATCCGTCGTTCTCTCTCCCCTCTTCCTCTTCCTCTCTCCCCCTCCATCCTATCTTTTCCACTCCTCTCTGATCCTTCTCCTGGGGAGCGTTTCATCAAGTGTTTTGACAGCGATTTTTTTTTACCCACAACTGTTATAAGCTACTGAATTCCTTGCATCTGACTGGCTGAGAGCAAATTAGTCGGTTAAAATCACTGACAAAACACTTGATGAAACGCTCCCCTGGTTTGTACTTTCCTTACATCTGTGTTTGATACCATATGCCAAGAGGTCTCTGTCATATCCTATCTTTGTAATCTAGTTCTACGATTTGTTTTCTTCATTTATATTTCTTTTATTCTACACTCCATCATTTTTCTTCTCCATCCGCCCCTTTCATCCCATTCTCGTCCACGCCTTTCTCATCGTCATGGTCGGCATCGTGGTTGCATCCTCCTTAGTAGCGTTCGTCAAGCAAAGGGAGGGCCGGGGCCGGGGGGGGGGGGGGGGGCCTTCAGAGTCCGGTCTTACTCGGGGGATGAAATTAGACAGATCAATGCTATGGAGTAATCGAGTAAAGGGAGGGTGTGTATCATCTCTTTATCATGACCCCGTCTCTCTCTCTCTCTCTCGCTCTCGATGCCATTGTCGCTCAGGTATCACTCTTCGTCCTTTCTTTGTGCTCCCATCCTTTATCTCCCCACTCCCTATTACTTAACCCATTTCAATCAGCATCAATCTAGATTTTCAATCTAAATGCAAGCGTGTTTTATAGGAAACGTCCGGGGATTGTGCATTATTGGATGTCGAGGTTCATCCTAGCTAATATTGCTCCGGGCAATTTAGATTTCCAAAGCAAGTCACTGTTCTTTTGAGATACTACCCTGTCTCATCAGTATTAACTGTCGTAACAACAAAGGACTCGGGGGCATGGGGGACGTGACCCCCGATCCTATGGAGATGGGTGAAATGAAGAAGAAGCAGAAGAAGCAGAAGAAGCAGAAGAAGCAGAAGAAGCAGAAGAAGCAGAAGAAGAAGAAGAAGAAGAAGAAGAAGAAGAAGAAGAAGAAGAAGAAGCAGAAGAAGAAGAAGAAGAAAGAAAGAAAGAAAGAAGAAGAAGAAGAAGAAGAACTTAGAAGAGGATAATATTAGAACCCGTTTCCTCACTCTAATGGGTTGCCTTGTTAATTCGCTTTTCAATCATCGAATAAGATCTGTGCCCCCAATAATGTCAGTCCCCCTAAATGGCTACGCGACTGCTCATCAGTATTCACCACTTTCCCAAAGTCATCATCCTTTCGGAGTAGTTAATGAAGAAAACGGATTAGGGTGTTATAATCAGGTCAAATTCTACTCTCAACTATCCTCTTTCATCACTACTACGTATAAAGTTTGGAAAAGGGGTACTCAGTCTTTCTTATGCCTTTGTTCAGGCTTTTGCTTACTGCTCACGATGTATCGTTAATTGAATCTTCTCAGACTAGTCGAAAATCCCCAGGTAAAATGGAAAATCAATCATGCAAACTTTGTACAATCTTATCACACACCCTGCATTTCTGTTCTTTATTGCTGTTGCGTATTTTATAAAATTTATTACACAATCTTGCACTCGGTCTCAACCCCATCAAAGATTAGATAACCGCTGATAAATCTGCATTTTATTTTTAAAAAAATAGACAGGCCCTTGATCATTTTCTTTCAGAGGCAACCTTTAAAACCTCTGATTCAGATTCAGATTCAGAATCTATTGACTGTTTCCAATCATATTAACATAATTAACATAACATAACATGAATACAATGACATCAAAATATAACAATGATGTTTTTCCATAGATATGGGCACAATATCAAATATCAATAACTAAAAAAAATATGATGCGCATTATATTGACCTTTTACGTGATGTTGAAAACAGTTGGACATATTTAAAAGCAAAGCTTGTATATTACATTGTAAGAATCTTGAATCAAATCCTAAAAAGCACGATGCAGTGTGCAACAAAATTAAGATGATTATTTCGGGGGGGGGGGGGGATTCAGTCATGAGGCCTATACATTTTGTTTAAATTTCTGAATTAGAAATGGCATAGGTGCATGCTTTCACTATTTTGTTTTCATTTTTTAAATTTTTTTACCAAAGTAACGTTTACAGTTATACATGCATGAGAATAGCTACCAAGACATGTTATATTAACAACATACAAATATACAAAGCCATGGAAAAAAATATTAGACCAAGAATGGTTACTGATAGTGTTACTTTTGTGGTAAGAAGGAAATAAAATATCATAAAAGCAAGGTATAATTACTGGAATTTGGTATTCATTCAATGAAATACAAAGACAAATCATTTTTATAGTTTTGTTTGCATATTATAGTACCCTTATTACAGAAGCTTGGTCTCATAATTTTTTCCAGGATAGCACAGGATTGTCTAACTATCGATGACAGTCAAATGTTCCTTCTCGATTACCAAACGCTTGGGAAGAAAATGCATCGAATTGCGCTGATATAGCCAGACTAGGCGTAAATTACTCGCAACTTTGACAAAAGATTGGTATCTCATCTCCGTCAGTACTCCCGCCTTGACTTTGTGACAAGCATCTCTAAAAAGGACACCTATCTTGGGTTTACATGGTTTAAGTGACCAAGTTTCCGATCTAATGATAACCAATGAGAAATTGGAGTAACAATGAGGAGGGGAGTGGGGGGGGGGGGGGGCAAAGCATAGGTCGCATTGTTGTCCATGTGGAATCCTCTCTCTCTCTCTCTCTCTCGCCCCGTCTCCATGCCTCCCTCTCCAGTTTACTACCTGCCACTCTCTCTCTCTCTCTCTCTCTCTCTCTCTATTTCTCTGTCTGTTTCTGTCCCTCTGTTCACTAGTCATTGGCAAATCGCTTTATCCCTGATCAATCCTAAACCCAAACCTTCATGATCTGTCTTGATCACTTGATAGCGGTAAATATGACATGCCTAGATACAAGAAACTCACTAACAGTATTTTCGAAATCATTATGGCTGTTTCACAAGCAACGATTCTTGAGGTGTGGGCTTCTCAAATCTCATTCTACATCTCATTAGCATGCGATGTGCGAAAAATATAATAGCTTTCGTTATTCCATGGAATTACCGATGTACATTTATATTTGTTTAAAGCAAGTACTTTTTCACGATATTGAAATCTGGTTAATGCAGTAAAAGGGTTTGAAATTGGAATTTAGGTATTTACTGCAATCTCATGAATCCTACCATAGAACATTTCACACACTCTATCATTCGTTCCATTTTATTATCAGCTTTAAAGCCAATGGGCGGCAAGTTTTACATAATATTAAGGGCATTGGATAGAGAGATAATTCCGAAATTACGATGGCGGATACTCAACTGGAGAGAACCTTCCTTTTCAGAGCTATTCCTCCGGAGAAACACTGAAAGATTTTTTTCAAAATTAAGCTCCATTTCCCCACGCTTTCATCACCAATTACTAAATTCTATGTTTGCAGATATCTCTAATTCTAATACAATTTTCCTAACTAAGACTATAGTTGCATCTATAAACTAAATGAAATATTTAGATGGAAGGGGCAGATCAAGGATTTTGTAACAAAAAAAGAAAGGAAAAAAAAAAAAAAAAAAGGACAATAAAAAAGAGAGGGTTTGATGCCTGAAGAAGAAAGTTCTGCCAGGAATAAGAAGAAAATTTATCACATCTTAATTTTCTATAAACAAAATCTCTGACAAGGAACAAAAATTGGGGTTATCATATTTTGAGGTGCTCTTGAGATCGAAAATTTATAATGAGGCAATTTTTTTAAGGGTTGTGTACTTAAAGCGGACCTCCACCCTAATATCAAGTTGGTTTAAAAAGAAGCAAAAAAGGAAACATACCAATGAAAATTTGAAAAAAATACGATAAGACATAAGAAAGTTCTGAAATGTTGAAGTTGTCATCAATCAACCACAATTAAAATGGCAACTCCGTGACGTTTCTTGCGAGGTCCTCTCTCATTTCTCCTGTACCATAAAAATCATAAATTTCCATTTTCTCTATTAAAAGAAAATATTTAATCATACGTGCATCCGAGGAACAATCATTGCACACATGTTTTTTACACAAGACCTGTATAAACCAAATCTATTTCTTCAACAAGAACTAAGAAAATTAAATTTCATGAAATTTTCTGTACAGAGCAAAGTTAGAGGACGTCGCTGGACACGTCACGGAATTGCCAATTAATTTTGTGGTTGATTGATTTCAATTTTAAGAATTCAAAACTTTCTCATTTCTTTGCGGATTTTGCTCAAACTTTCACTCATCTGTTTGTGTCATTTTTATATTTAAGGTATTTAATACCTTTAAGGTATTTTATTGGGTTTTCAAAATGGAGATTGGTCACAGGCCGATTGTGCCCCTTAATCACCCAGTAGTGTGGTAAATGGTATAATTTTGAATATACAAACATTGTCTTAACTTTGAAAGTCGTCAAGCCGTAATAAATACATGGCAGTTTTAAAAATGGTATAAACACACCCAGATATTTGAAACGTATTGTGTGTAAAATGTGCTTTTCTTTAACATCTTCACCAAATGTCACAAAGCCTCTAAGATGTTTGTGTGACGTACACCCATTGTTAATAATTTTTAATAATTCAGTCACTTCATCACCTCCTTTATCAATAAATAAAGGTAAGTGGAGATCATATTTTGTGCATACACTGTAAAAAAATTGCTGTAGTAATTTACAGTAAATTACTGGCAACCCGCTGCACAGTAAATTTCTGTATTTTTCACGGCATTGTACTGTTTATTCTACAGTTAAACTGTAAAAAGCAGTATATAACTGTAAAAAAAAAAATTATTTAACAAACAACCCAACTTCTTCATGATAAACTATCATTAATTTTTTAAAAATTAGTTTCTCTCGAAAAGCAATTCAAGTTATTTTAGATTAGCTTTATAATATTACATCAAACGCATATCACGTACATAAAACGTTTACGAGTCTTTTTGCGAAGGTTCGTATTTACGAATTTCATGATTCCAAAAAATAAAATAGGGTTCATAATCCCGAAAATAAAATATGGTTCATAATTCCGAAATTGAGAGAGGATTCGTATTTCCGGAGCTTCGTTATTCCGAAAAGTTATGTAGGGTTCTATTGCATTTTCGGAATTATGAACCCTTTTTCATTTTCGGTATTGCGAACCTTCGGAGAAATGCATTAAATGTTCGGAATTATGAACCCCCTGCTATGGGAAATTTGTGTTTCGGAATTAAATTATTAACCTTCGGAAAACGAGTACCCCCAATAAAACAATGTCCCTGTGCTGTTCAACAATGCTCTTGGAAATTTTTGCCACGGCTTTAGTCAAACTTCACTGATAAGGCGCTCAAAGCATTCCAGGATTTATTTCTTACCCGATTCCTATGTATTTCACCTGGGTTGAGAAGGTTAGCTATTTGGTTAATCTGAAGCGGGTCATCCCCCGATCTTAATTTACTATAATGTCGAATTTATAGTGTTATATAATTTGATGTTTATATTTTTGATCTGTATATCATTTTTATGATCGTGAATAAAACCAAACCAAACCTAGTCCGTTGACATATATGCACTAGACCGCAACACGTTTTCTCTTTATCAATCTTTCCTATTGTTGTGAAATCATCTCATATTTTTCATTCTTGAAAAACACTAAAGCTGCATGCACAGTATGATGTATTAATAAATATTTATATTTTTCTTTCTTTTTTTTTGCAAATTGAAAACAAAAAATGTTAGACGGAGTTTGGGTATGAGCAAATTTGACCAGTCATCTTGGTCAAATGTTAATCATCAGACACGTACTTCAATGATAATTACTATACCGTTTTTTCCGTCAAGGGTTAGGGTTAGGGTTGCAATAGAGTTCAAGCTTAGGCTTTTGGTTGGGGTAACCGGTGAGATAAAGTGTTAGGTCCAGGGTTGAAGTTCAAGGCCCCGTTTCATAAAGCCTGTTATTAATAACAAGATACAATAATTGTTATAAGCTACTGAAATCCTTGAATCTGATTAGCTGAGAGCAAATTTGTCATAGAAATGGGGCAGTTGTTACTGATAACAAGTTTTATGAAACGGGGGCCCAGAATTCGGTTTGTGTAGTACAGGATATTGACCGAGGAGCAACTGTCGCCGGAGCAAGCGACAGAAAACCCCAACAAGTTTGCAAAACTCTTTGTATCAAGTACCTTAACAATATAATTTTATCAAAACATACGCATTTCTCACTTACCTGACACAACTGTAATAATGATGATCCAACAAAATTTAAGGCGAAAAAGGGTGGTAACCACCGACGAAAATGAGCTGATTATTACTCCCTAAGTAAACGCTATTCTCCCTGGCGACACGCTGCTGAGCGGTACAAGAAGTCAAAAGCGAATGAATGAGTGTTCGGGTGTTTTACTCTATCAAGCTGTTTTTATCCCCTCCATCCCGCATCAGTGGTTTTGTTGCCATGGAAACAGAATGAGCCTATGCTTGTAGTTTTTGAAGTCACGTGATACTGTGCACTAATCTGCTCTGCGAAACTTTTATTTCAGAAAAAATATTAACTTATCAGTACTAGGGCCTGTAATATAAAGAGATACAATAAATCTTACGATCAATTGTATCTCTTTAGTACATGGTTTGCCACAGACTTACGATTGATATCAATCGTAAGATTGATTGTATCTCCTTATGTTACAGGCCCCTGACCTTATAATATAAACGTCTTTATAAATTCCTATTAGTCATATACTTACTATAAAAATCACTGACAATAATAAAATGGCTTGTACCGAAAGGCTGGGTAGCGTCGCGTCGGTTCGCGTTGACTAAACGCGACTATTCAATCCAAAGCCGCCCCCTAAGGATTTTGTAAAAGAGGGGGGGGGGGGGACACAAATTTTCTGACAAGGAACCAAAAAAAAAAAAGGTTATCAGATTTGTTGGGGACCATTTCTTAGACAAGCAACAATAACAAAACAAGAATACATTAAAAGAAAAATAGGAAAATAGAAAAAGGTTATCAGTTCTAAAAGGGGGTCGGGGGGGGGGGGGAGCGCACCCCCAAATCCGCCACTGCGTTATGGGATTTTTTAAAGCCTGAAAAACGGAATGGGGCCGCGGCCGATTCGCCCCCCTCTGGACAGCCTGAAAAGGGGTGGGGCTGCCATTCCCCCTGGATCCGCCCCTGAATATTATATTAGAAAAAGTCCAAACGCACCCTTTCGGCCAAACCGGGGGGGGGGGGGGGGGCTTTGGACGAATGGTGGCGTTCCAGTCAGCGCGACCCGACGCGACGCTACCCACCTTTTTGGTATACAAGCCTAATAAACTACACTATATGAAAACATTTTTCTTTCAAATTTAGTCTTTTCTAAGATTTTAATCTTTTTATAGTGAGTTTGTTATTAACTCATAAAATAAGTATTCTATATTAAAAGAAATAATCCACTCACTTGCAAAGCCTTTAACTCACATTTTTAATCACTCGTTATCACAAGGTGTTTTCCCTGATCTATTCAAAATAGTCAATCCAATTTTCAAAAAAGACGATCCGCACGAAATAATTAATTATCGTCCCATTTCCTTACTTCCAAGTATATCCAAAGTCTTAGAAAAAAATCGTTTATAATAGGTTACATACATTTATCAATAGACACAATATACTCAGTTCAAATCAATATGGTTTCAGGAAAAATTACTCAACTGACCTAGCATTAATTCAACTTTATGACAAAATGACAAATGCCAAAGCTAACAAAGAACATTCTGTGACTTAAGTAAAGCATTCGATACGCTGAATCACGCTATCCTACTTTCCAAACTCAGTCATTATGGAATTCGAGGTCAACCACTCTTATGGTTTAAATATTATTTAACAAACAGAAGACTATATGTATCATTCAATGGATATGATTCTGATCCCCTTTTAGTTCAATGCGGTGTCCCTTAAGGCTCCATCTTAGGCCCACTACTATTTCTTCTTTATTTCAATGATATTATTAATACATCCTCCGTTCTTTCTTTTGTTTTATTTGCCGACGACACAAATATCTTTTGTTCTCACAAAGACCTTAATTCCTTAACCCTAAAAGGGCCGGGATATTTTGGATATGCCACAGCCGGGGGGCCGATATCTCGACCGTCGACCGTGCGATCGCGGTCAAAATCGGCACGCACGTCGTCCACAACGTAATCTACAAAACTGTATAGTTAAATGCTCCGAATTTGCACATTAATTAATTATGCAAATTTATGCATGGGTCTAGATACTCTTTCCAGTATTCTTAGCAAATATACTTGAAAAAAAATCGGTATCAAAATTGATTTCCTTTGTATTTTATTGTATTTAAAATTTCTTATATATTTCTTTGTTTTTTTACCTTTTGTTTTTTATTGTTTTTTTTTTTGGATGAAATTTGTCGGGGACACTTTCGTGAACATAAACAGCATAAAATAAATTAATTTCATTCAGCTAATGTAAAAATATTCACAGATTTTTAAATTTTGGCTGAAAACACATTTTGTATTGAAATTATACATGAAATCACGTTTTTGAGCAATTTTCGGTCTGAAGTACGAAATGTTGCGTAACTTCGGAACCGCATGCCCGGACGTGAACTTTTGTCACTATCGTCCTTGACGCATGCGCAACTTTGAAATAACCCTACAATGCTTGGAGTTGGATGGGGTTTTCAAAGTTTCATCCTACTTTTAGTAATAATAAAATATTTTTGTAATGTCCAAACTGAGAGTCGAACCCACATACCTGAGGTTAAATGTCCGAGGGCTAACGCATCTCGCCACATCAAGACGCTGGGAGCAACCGTCATTATATTGCTTACGGAATAAACCCTATGATTGCGAAATTGATTTAGATCGGAAAGGATCAGGTGCGCATTAGCTGCCCAGACATCGCGAATTTGGTCTCAAAAGATGCGTGAGATTCGAAAGAAAAAAGTCATGAAACGCCGCGCCGCGGACATATCGCGAAAAACGTCGGGGGGGGGGGGGGGGGTGTGGATTCCACCCCCGGCTCTTTTAGGGTTAACCAATACTTTGAATTATGAAATTAACAAAGTATCAAACTGTTTTAAGTGCAATAAACTTTCTCTTAATATAAAAAAAACTCATTTCATGTATTTTAAACATCATTTTCATAATACAGACACACCAATATATATTAAAATTTATGATATGCCAGTAGAAAAGAAAACTAAGTCCAAGTTTTTGGGAGTAATTATAGATGAAACTTTGACTTTGAATGACCATCTACACCACGTAATAATGTGCATCTCTAAAAGCACTGGTATAATTTCCAAGCTAAAGTTTCTTCTACCCCATGCAACCTTATTCCTGTTCTATAATACGCTAGTTCTCCCGCATATAACATATTGTAACATTGTATGGGCTATTTGTGGTTCGACAAAAATCAATTCTATTTTTAAACTACAAAAGAGAGTAATACGTATTTGTACCGGATCGCATTTCTTAACTCACACTGACCCCTTATTCCATAAACTTAAAACGCTAAAAATTTTCTACTTGAATACTATTCAAGTAGCAGTCATAATGTTCAAGTACATTAATAATCAACTTCCACCATCCTTTGATAACATGGTTAAGTTTAATAGTTCTGCTCATTCCTACCCTGTTCGCATTTCTGGAAATTTCCATCTTACACTCTAAAAAATAAAGTGCTATTATTAGCACCTCAAGATTTGGAGGAAGCACCCGTAAGGGCATACATAGGGACTGCACAAATTGTGCTAAAGTAGCACTTGTACAAGTGCTATAATTCAACATCAGTCCAAGTGCTACTTTAAACACTTTAAGTGTAAGCCTTTTACACTTCTGGTGCTATTGGACGTATATGCAGCTCGCAAAAACAACACTTCTGGTGCATTAAATAACTCATTTTAGAGCCCCCAAAACGGCACTACTAGTGCTAACACTTTTGCACCCAATATAGTGCTAAAGAACACACACAAACAGTATGCACAAAATCACACCTGTAGTGCTGAAAACTCACTCTTCTATAGTTTGTTAAACAGCCCTACACTAAGGTCTAGATTTTGTTTTTAGATTGATATGAACTGGTTATATACATAGATGATATCGACTAAAACCATGGCATGTGGATTTAATCATCTGAGAATTACTTTAGACCAAGAAGTGGCAATTTCGGAGGTTTAATTGTTCCATTTCGGCAATTCACAATCGTGACGAAAAAAAGCACACGCACTGCCTTCCAAACTTCCAAGGTCCGGCCCCGGCCCGTGCGGTCGATCGCGCCTACCGTAGACGGTTGGCCACACGCTGAAACATGGCATTTCCACTTCATTGCTTTTCATCATGGTTCATCCACCACCACAAAGATTAATGTAATTATCATATTATTTGATACCTTTATTCGCATAAAATTACAGAAGTTCTAAATTTAATGTCTTAAAGTTTTACTTACCACGCCATGCCTGTGCAGCAGATGATGGCTCTTGCACTACAGTTGCGTAATAAGCAATTTCGTAATAGACCTGTTTACTAATAAGTGATTCAAATTTTATACATACTTTTGAAACAGTGTACAAATCCCAAATTATCAATAGCACACAAATCTGTAAGACATTCTGATCCGGACATTTGGAATAATTTTCCCGATAACATAGAATCTTGTTCAACCATCTATTCCTTAAAAGCTACACTTAAACGAAAGATACTACAATCATACGTGCCCACGCTTTAAATTAGTATCTACTATTTGCACCCACACCTGAAATTGCACTGCACCCACTTGATCACTCAGTATACCAGGAGAGTTATGTCGCCTATCTTTTTACGAGGCCGCCATCCATCTCCAGCCTAAGCGCTCACGATGGCGATCTCCTGCGTTCTAAATTACCTCTCTAGTTTATTGGAGAGCAAATATTTACATAGGTCTATTATATTCCTTATTCTTGTTTGTATGCTTTGATTTTCTATTTATGTAAAAATTTGATTTATTGTATTTGTTATTAGAACGCAGAAATAAAAGCAAACAAACGATATGAACGTATTCCGTTGTATAAAAATTGACCGACGGTAGACCACTATTTTTAAATTATTAATGTAATAATAGATGATATAATATAATATGATATAATATAACATTATATAGCATAATAATATGATAAAGTCTGATAACAAAATAATATAAAATAATAATCATAACAGAAATGATAATACTGATGATAATGATGATAACAACAATAATAATTCTTTACATTTATTAAGATAACTAAATAATAACGGGCATTGTATATTTTAAACATGGTTTCAGAAGAATTTTTATCAAAACTGAATATCGACGAATGCAAATACTTGGTATTACCTTAAGTCATACATGTAGTTTACGCTAGTGGCGTAGTCTTTGAGGGGGCACTCGTGTTATAAGGGGATTTAATGGGTTTTACTTCCGGGTTTTAACGCGAACGAGCAAGCGATCGATGGGTGCGTTTTATATAGTTAGTCATTTTATCATTTTATTCCTTCTCTTGCATTCCTCTTCCACGTTCTCTTCATTCTCTCTTGTTCATCCTCTCTTTTCCTTTACCGCTTTTTTTAGGTAAGTGGATAGGGGACGTGACCCCCATCCCCCCGTCCCTACGCCACTGGATTAAACAATTATTCATATAGAGAACGTGACTTACTTGTACCTATATATCTATAATGATATGTATATGATAATGTATTTCATGGCACATTTTTCATCTTTCCACGTTGCGGAAAGTTTTGTGTGGGTGCGGAAATGGAGAATAATCTTGACATAATGATGAAGAGTTTTGATGGACGATTATTCACTGGATAGGATATAGTTGGTAATCTAAAGGGCTTCTCATTTGGCATTAATCTTATAAAAAATCGACCTTGATCTTTATAAATCCGAAATTGTATCAACATAATTGGAACAACTATTTTACTTTTTGCCGCAAAGTGATCATTCTTAGTTTCTACCCAAAATAAGCGTGTCAATGGCCTAAATTATCAACTATCATGTGGTGTATAGATACTTCTGTAATATAGAACTAAACAAAAACAGTTCTGAGGAGCATTATCTTGATGTCGAGGAATTACAATTTGAGAAACGCCTTGCAGTTCGTATTTGTTTAAATTGCAATCTTACAATTTCTGAGAAATCTATAATGAGATCAGAGCCCGACTTTTTTAAAATTCTCATCGGGCGTATTTGCATGCCTTATTTACCAAAGGCCGAAGTAAGTAGCCCATCTGAATATTTCCAGATAGTAGCGCTCATTTGCACGATACTATCGAAATACCTACCCCTGTATTTAACCGCCATAATGCAGATACAGGTATGTGTTATCTGATATGATATGAATTCATCGCGATTTATCGTTTGTCTATACTGTAATTGTGTTGGGTTTTTGGCCTTTATTTTACTACCTTGTGGATCCTTCATGCATAATTGCTTACAATTGCCTACAGCTGGAAACAGTAATACACTTTAATACCATTTTTTTTTTTTTTTAATTAAAATTTTGTATGTGCTTAAAAAATAACGTCTTCCCGTATTTATTTTTGTTCAAATATTTTACAATCTAATTATTCCAGGGGCCAGCGTTTTGTACAAGCTCTGCTTCTTTTGCTGGTCTCTTTTTTCATTTCTTTTCTTACTTTAAATCACACACTTGAATAACTATGTACATGTATTTAAATCATATTAATATCTAAATTGATTCTAATGAGTAATATTATTATTATTCATGTTACCCATACACTATGTTTATGATGATTACTTGTTGATTTGTATTTACATTATTATTGATTTGTATGTTGATTGCTGAAAAGAATTGAAATAAACCAACAATAAAACCAACAATAAATTGAGTTGGGCGCAGATTCCCACAATCAGCATGTTGCATGGCGAATGGTCCGAGTGGTCAAATATGGAAATTATTATCATTGAACAGCGATATGATTGATTAATAAACAAGTTCCCCATTTATTTCATCAAGTTTGTTACATTTGATTGGTAAAGTGGATAAATCTCAGCGCATTTAATTGAGTACATGAAAGAGGAACCTAAATTGAACAAATACAATAAACCAGGGAAGAGAGTACATATAACCAGGAAAAATCTTTCTATTTCTTTTATAATATTTCATACAATAAAATAATGATGAAGAAAAACATTTTGTAACTGCAAATGAATTGTATCTTTTACGGCAAAATATAATGCTACATGCAAGTCTGGAAAATGGGAATATAATATTAATCAAGCAGATGAAGCACATCTAAATCAACGTAGGCATTCTTTCAGGAATAGACCTCCATATTTTGGGAAAAAAAAAGACATCCTCCCCCCTCCCCCTCCCGGTTATTTAGACATTTTTCGTATAAGATCCTATCTGCACTTTTATTGTTCATGCAAAACATCAGCACACACCGGCGTAGCCAGGGGGAGGGGGTGTCGTTGCTATTTCTATTTTTCCAAAATATGGAGGCATATGCCCCCACACATTTCCTGTGCCCTCCAGGATCCCCTCATGAAAAATCCTAACCCATCACCAGTTTAGTAATCTGACCCATGCATTTACTACCCCATTATGCCCCCATTGGAGTTTTGGAACTCTCTCAGCAATGAAATTAAAAATAGTCCGTCTTTAGATACTTTTAAAAGAAAATTAAAAACATTTCTACTTAAAAATTATAGAGGTCTTCACAGCTAATCTCGCTCACTCAACCGGCTTTACGATCTGAGTTACCTTCTCTTTTCGGCAGTGTTTCGTCCTGTTTTGTAATTTTTGTCGATTTTTCATATTTTTTATTGACTTCGTGGCAGTTCCTTCCTTTCAGCATCTTTTTTGTCTCCTTTTGTCTATGTTCTGTTTTTTTGTCCCTGTTCTGTCTCTGTCTTGCTTTTGCGTTTGTTCCTTGTTATTGTTCCTTATCTCTTTTGTAATCTTCGTAGGCAAATTACATGTTTTTCCTTTTTTCCCGTGGGGGGGGGGGGGGGTGTCGGGTGGGGAGGGGGGTTCGCAATATACAAGCCTTGCTATTTAGCGAATCCCCCTATTTCCACAGGTAGTTTCCAGTCACTATTTTCTTTTTAAAGGAATTTACACCCCACCCCACGAACTACAATAGCGATGTCACAATATCTATCCTTCCACCTCATGCAGCAAAACAGGACAACAAAACCGCCTCCTGTGCCCCCTACAGGAAGGCGATGCCGCCCCAGTTCCCCACTACTGAAGAAGAAAAAAATCTTGCCTATGCTGCTGAATACACATTTCGAATGATTTGTTTTATTCAAGTGAATATTATTCTGTCGGGAGGTAAGATCCAAAGATTATTCCTGTACAATTTCCTGTACAATTTGTTCAGTTTGTTCGGGGTTACTCCCTCCTTTCGCTGGGTTCTTCAATCCCACCCCCTCCTCCTCCCATACTACATTCATGATTAGGCATTTATGGGAATGATCCACATTTCCATCTTTCCCGCGCCTTTTCTCGCGTTAATATTTGAAATGAAGGTACCCAAACGCTACCATTGTTTGTATTCATAGAGGACAAACAACACTCGAGCCTCACTACTACTAATATTAGTATTGCACTACATGCGCACATAAAAGACACTAGACCTGTTTAGTTGTATATATATATACTAAGGATGAAAGGTCAATGAAACGCGTTAGACAGGTTGGAATCGATTATGAAACTTGATGTACGTGTCTGGAAAAACGAACGAAATTAAACTTAGCAGTTGTTATACATGGCGTCATTAGTCCATCAAACTTGTATTGTATTGTATTGTATTGTATTGTATTTATTGTCCAATATAGGTATTGCAAATGCAAATAGAATAAGTACATATAAATACATGAATTGATAATGAATGGATCTCAGCTTTATCAGCACAATAAAACTGTTGGGGTTCAGACAGTGCAGATAATTATTAGATAATATACTAGTATACTATCTCTCACTCTTGGAATTGAATATATTAACGATATAATGTATATTTCTCATTGATTAGGGTGCTGCGGATGCTATCAACTGCAAGCTGACAGGTAGACTATTCTACATAGATACATTGATATCATTCAGAAACATAACACTTTTCACTCCATTTCACTGTGGCATGACACATTTTTATTGTCTTGTCGCGATTGATTTCTGCTTTTTTTTTGTAAATGATTTTTAAAATAGACTATCTTGTTCTATTTCTCATCCTCGATTCATCCCTCTGTCTTGCTTACCAGTAGTTGCCTGGTACTACACATATTTTTTAAATTTCGATTGGTTACAAGGGGATGACTTGATCATAGGTTTGAGGATGTAGGAGGGGAGGTAGGAATGTCGTCCCCCCTCTCCCCCTTTCAAAATGTTTTTGGACTGATGGATTCCATTAAGATGCCTTGTTGGGAAATAGCAAAACTAGTCATTTCTCTCTCTCTTTCTCTTTCTCTTTCTCTCTCTCTCCCTCTCCCTTCTTGTCGACAGCTCCCCCTCAATTCAAAATGGGCTAGAGACGCCCCTAAGTCTGATGTGAGAAGAATAATTCTTATCACCATTATGATCAATAAGACAAATATAGGCTCGACTGTTATTATCTAAATATTCAAACATTTGTGTGGGCTTATCTCACTTCGTAGCGTCGGCTGTTTTCAAAATGAACAAAGTTCATATGTTCTTCTTCAAATGTATCCATTGGGCGCACACATGTATATGTTTTACATGTATCATTTGAATTGGCCAATGCATGCCTACTATTAATGGGTGTATATTGTTTTAAAATGACATGCGACTTGATATGATGATGATGATGATGATAATAATAATAATAATAATAATAACAATAATGATAATAAAAATATAAATAATAGCTGTTTCTTATAATAGCACCTTACCAGTTACAATGTAACCGACCATATTACTATAACAAACATCAGGAAACTATTCCGAAACGTTTAATTCTCGAGGGTTGATCCATGTACAATTAACCTGGCCCTGGTTCGTAAAACTTTTGAAAGTAAAAGAACTAACAACAAAAAAGTTACAACAATTGATAAAAAATACTGAAATCGTTTCAGTTGGGTGGCTGTTTGCAATTTTGTTTTAGCAATTGTTATTAAAAACATAATCTTACCGCAATATCTTTCAAAACCCAGTCCTATTAAGGTCGTGGCTTTAACCGCGTGCTCATTAATTTTATTTGAAAGATTTTCGTAATACACTGTATTCTATAAAGTGCCCTTTTTGGACAAGCAAATCGTATGGGTTGACATATCTAGACCATCTACTCCCAAGTGCACCATGAAAGCTTATTTGAATAATAATAGCAACAATAATATTAATAGTAATAATGATATTAATAAAAATAATAACAATAATATTAATAATGAAAAGAATAATTATGATAATAATAATAATAACAATGATAATTAATATTATTTTCAATGTTACTACTATTATCTTCCAAAGGTTTTCGTAATACCCGTTAATCTATAAAGTACCCTTTTTACTTGGAAAATAAAATCGTATGAGTTTAAAAATCTTATTCACTATTATTATTGCTATTATTATTATTATTATTATTATTATTATTATTATTAATATTATTACTATTATTATAACAACAATAAAAACTTTGTATAATGTCTAAAGACTGGCTCTATTATAATTTTTTTTTAAATTTAAATACGCACTTTTTAAAATATTTGTATGGCTTTTTTAATTTATAAGATCTAGTGGTCTGAGGTATTGCACAGTGACATTGATCGGTCCTCATCTTGAATAAAGAGCCTACTATGAATGGCCATTAACCCAATGACTAATAAATTCTCTCATCCCCACAGAAATAGCACAGGGACCACCAGGTTCCCGTAGACAAAGGGTTAACGTGATTAAACGTTCGCTGACCGCTGCACACCATCAACACTTAATGTTGGTATTATGCTAAGCCCACACTGAATAGTGTAGGATATGATCGCCCACCAATATAATCCTTTATGTCTTCTTTCCGTCCAATATTAAAGATAATTCCATTTTTTTTTAAATGTAGGCTTAACTTATTTCGAGCTAATGCTTTATTCGGCTCATCATTTTCTAAAAGTGCATTATAGATTTCTTTGTTTGTTGAGGTCCTTTCGATCTCGCATTATATATAATATATTTTATGAGTATAATGAAGTGGTCAATGTACATACGTTTTTCTGATTTTCTATCTAACCCAACTAAAATTTCCTCCTATTTCAAAGAATTTATTTGCATCAATTTCATCTGTTCCCATATTTCTTGCCATAATTGTTTAACAAATTTACATAAATAAGTGAAGATATACTTCAATTTCTTTTCCACAGAAGGAACCTAGGTTAGCTGATAAAAATACAAATTTATACAGTTTATTATAGGATACTATGTAATAATGTAAACTGAAATTCACGTAATTTACAATCTAAAGTGCATAATCTCGGCGGTCAAAAAGCAAGTCGCAATTCCAGATATTATTCAAATGTGTCATTTCCGTGTGTCGAAATGCAAAAGTTTCCTTTATATTATCTATATAAAGATTTTATCAAATAATTTACAAATAGTACTAGTATTATCATATTACATACTGTATACATCAATTGCGATCGATTAATCGATCGTATATCATTTATCTCTTCGTCTTCTTTCCATTTTCTATTTCAAATACACATGCAGTGCTGAATAATATAGTATAAATTGTTGGCATCAAGACCTCACTGACACACTTTCACCCACACCCATACGCTCACCCACACCCACCTAGCCTACACATACAAAAACAATTCATAAAGCGCATATTACTATTTATCATTACAATATTTTGATGAATACAAAATCGCTGAAGATTTTCTGCACTTAAGACTTAGGTGACAAAACTTTTTTCCTGGTTGAATGTAATCCATCAGTTTCAGATTCCTGCATACATGGTAAAAGAAAATATATTATCTGACAATAAAAGCAATATCATAATTGAAATTGCTACATCATTTCTTTGAATATAATCCACAAGCACTCCACACTTTCACGGCATGTCAATTATTCATCATATTTCAATATTCTATTCGATTACAAGAATAAGAAGATAAAGTATAACAGCATCGTCATGCGTAATGCAATTTCGTCTTCATCTGTCGTTGTGCTATACAAGCCCTAATCTCTGGATTTTCTTATATAAATTTTCAAAACATTTCAACTATGAAGCTTATCTGATTTCAAGAATAAGACGATAATGCATCATCATAAAACAGCTATCATGTTTCCTGCAATCCCGACTTCATCTTTTTTTGGGGCTACACGCATATAAATCCCAAGATTTCCTAACAAATTAAAACAAAAATATGAAAGTCCAACTTCATTTTCAGAATGAGAGGATAAAACCTAACTATAAAGCAAAATTATGTTTAATGCATTTGTCCTTCATCCCCCTTTGTACAGAAGCACAAAATCCAAGGATTTACATAAAATTATCCAAAATAATTGATAAAATTGAAGAGTGGTTTTTTTTGTTAATAAAGTTTTTGTTAAAGTTTGTTAATATCGTGCCCTTTTGTGTGAAAACTCCTCTTGCATTTATACCAACTAGTTTTTTTTTCACCCTTTTCTCCCCATCTCCGTCAACATCTCTCTTTCTCCCCTCTCCCTCTCCGTTTTCCTTCACATTTTATATCCTCCCCTTTCGCTCTTCCCTTTTCTCATTTCATTTTTATTTTGTTTATTCTGTAGTAAACTTAGTGTACAACAAATACTCACAAGATCTTTATGACGTCAACCCATGAAGATGTTGATAAAATTAATGATTAATTTTATCTGATTCAAATGTTCGTGAAATGCACCTGCAGGCTGCCAGGTGAACAGTCAAGTTCAAAGTTCGTTGTCATTAATCCCCCGGGCCGATAAGAATATATGAATAATTTTTTTAGTGTTAGGGTTCGTTTTGCAGTGTTTTACGTTTCGTAAACTGTATGGTATAAAGGTTCAGGAGCAAAAGTCCACTCTTTCAGGAGTGATATTCATATTAGGGGTCACTTCTTTTTCGAGTGGGATTTGAAGTTAAAAAATACTGGTTTTACATTTATATTAACTATACTTTTGTATGTAGGATTCACCAAAATCAATAAGCAATTTTCTCGCCTTATTTGCAATCGTTCAAGTTGACATCGTTCCAGGGCATCTTCACAGACTTTTACCTAAAATAATTTTCCATACACTTTTTACTTCTCATTTTTTGCTTGCATTTGCGTATCACAATGTGGCCTCTGAATTTACCCTGTTAGACTTGTTCAATCCATTCCATACCCAATTCAAACATCAAGACAATCTTATCAAGAATATTTTCTTACTTATTTCATTATTTGGTTATGACTCATCGCAAATGTATCAAAGTCCACTAGCGATCGCGCATTTCCTTTCATTGAATCAAATCTTCATAATCACTATCTCAAGAATATGTATTTTTCAAATTCCATTATATTGAATATGACTCATTATCAAAGTGCACTAGAGGGTGTCACCTTCCTTTCATTTAACAATAACTTCAAAAAGAAATTATCTCAAGAAAATTGTCTTTATTCAATAAGACGGTTATGAATCATCCAAAAAATAGTCAAAGTCCACTCGCGGTTGCGAGTTTTCGTTTCCTTTCGTTCCTTGACTGTGTTTTCCCAAAGCAGATATAGTGTTTGAATATGATGAGACATAAATCGGAGGAGTTGCTTGTTGAAAGCTTACAAATGATCATTTACAATATTAAAATGAGTCATTTACAAAGATTGACAATTGTGTGAATTTGTTTGAATCCATGAAAGTGCTGTTAAGGGAAATTTCCATTGATTGTTTATTTTCTCTGTTTAATTAGGAAAAAAAATGTTCAATTCGGAGATTGTGTGTACTATTCTTTATTAAAAAAAATACATTTTTCCCGATTTGTTGCTGATATTCTGAAGAATGATAATAATAATAATAATAATATTGGATATTTATATAGCGCTCATATCCACAATGTATGGTGTTCAAGGTGCTCCAATATTACCCCGGCTCTAGCTAGGCTACCGATTTCGGTGCTCACAGCATTCAAGGAATTAATTCTTGCCGGTACACATTTAACACCTGGGTGGAGAGTGGCAAATGTAGATTAATGTCTTGCCAAAGAACAGTAGTGCCACGACCTTCAAAAAGGAGAGAAACACTGGACTGGAGTCCAGTGTTTAAACAACTCGACTACGACACCTTTTAGAGAACGCTTCCAATAAGCTTTCACCGATCAGTATGTAGTTAGCATGACCACAAAGATCTCCATAGGCCAGCGTATAAAACGTAGATAGGTCCTACCCTGTGCGTTTTGAGAATAACTACTCCCAAGATCAGGTAGGTGCTTATGAATACCTCCTGAATTTCCTTTTGGAAAGAATACTTCCATCTTGGTGCAGAAAATGATAATTACAATTTTCACAACATAGTAAATTTTGTGAGAATATTTCCACTCCTTGTTCGAGTGGATTTCAAAATTTGCTACAAACCTGCTCTGATCATGCTAATGCAAACTGGCTTCTTGAAAGATCCTTAGACTGTCCCTGTTTAAACGTCTGGATGACAAAACCAATAATAGGAGAGACCATATTTTCAGGCCCTGGTAAGTCAACACAAGTTGGAGTGTATAATAGCCCATTTCAAGATGTTATACCGATAAATATTGTCTTTCATTCATATTTATGCTACGAGTTGAATTCGCTTTATTCAAGATCGTATTCATAAACAGAAGGGTAAGATCTTTGGTTCGGAATTGTTTTTTAAAAATTCACATTCTGAACATTTCCCTTTTCCCGTCGAGAATTGAGATCCCCCTCATTGGCTTTATTTGATGGTTTGGGTAGTTAGTCATATACATGTAGAAAGGGATGCTAACTTTTTAATAATTATGACCTTATGGTCACAAACGTAGTTGGGGAGATGAACATTGGGGTTATACACAGCCCTGGAAAAAATTAATAGACCAAGCTTCTGTAATAAGAGTACTATAATTTGCAAACAAAATTATAAAAATGATCTGTCTTTGTATTTCATTGAATGAATACCAAATTCCAGCAATTTTCCCTTGCATTTATGATTTTTTTTTCCTTCTTACCACAAAAATAACACTATCAGTAACCATTCTTGGTCTAATAGTTTTTTTTCCATGGCTGTACATTATTTAATGAATCAAAGATATGTTAGTATGAATAGTCCGGCCAGCTGCTGTAATCTTGTTATGGATGTTTCAGCATAACCTGGGCTTTATGGTCTCACCACCATATAGAGATTATACACTTTCTTAACAGACGTCGATACAGATCTAGGTTGGAAGCTGCCATATACTTTTTGATATTTAATCTTAATTCATTTGGTTCTTACTGAGAAAATATGTTTCATTATGTGCAATATTCTATGTATAGAAATTTTATTATGTACTGGGAGCAGGAAGTGTGGGGGCGCATGCTTCCGGGCAACAGTGTTGTATTTCACTTTTGTGCACCCTGACCCACTTGTTGTTCCCAATCCTATTACATGTGCCTTTACATGATCTTCTGTATTCTTATTATGTACTTGTCTTGCCATGTTGTATTGTACCTGTGCTTATTTTTATGAATGGTCGAATAAATAATAATAATAATAATAATAATAATAATAATCCACCTATGGGTTCTAACATCCATATTAATCGTTACTATACTCTCAAAATTTGTATCACATGAATACCTTTTCTTTTTCGAGTCGGTGCTATGTCAGGAATTATGGTATTATAGATATTGTTAATATATGCACCTGTCGCATTTGTTTAATGTGTAATAGATTACACATGGACAGACGTCCACAATGATCATTATCTAAACTATTAGCTCAGCTAATGATACCGGGAGGCCACCAATACAGTATCGAAATTGAAAAGAAATTGAATAATTGTACTATTTTTCATTCTTCTATACACATTTTCATTCTTTATCGTCCACTCAATTTAATTACAAGAAATTCGTTAGTGATCATGATGATAGTATCGGTTCAATTTATCTTTATTCAAAACAGCAATCATCAGAGAGGCATGGGTGCAGCAGTATTACCGGGAGAATTTTACCAATGTGATGATACATAATCGTTAGCCATAATGCATTATCTTTCTTACATCTAAAATAGTATACCAGTTTTCCAGGCTAGCTGTTTGTTATCTTTACATAAAAGGCAAATAAATGGTGTTTAGATTAATATCATGCTTACATTTGAACTTGAAGCACAGACATGAAACGAAAGAACGGTTGATGGACTTTGGTATATCAATGATCTTCTTACCGCCATTGATTATAGGTAAGCACGCACGTCTAGAGGAAGATTTACGCGGGCGTGTGACTTCGTATGCCAGTGTCTTTGGAAGACATTTTGGGATAACTCAGGATTAGTGATAGTGTCAGA